>JAODVM010411944.1:0-10388 GCA_025400095.1 Phenganax marumi
CCGGGCAACTCCGGTTTCCTCCTACAGGGAATGTTGACAGGGTGGGCTAGGATAAACAGATTAGGAACCTAATATCATAATTGCTGTAAAGATAAGTAGTTTAGGTTAACTACGCACATAAATGCTCATAGGACGTAGGGAACTCCGCATACTTGCACAGAATTGTAAATTAGTTATGAAAAGCAAGTGCAGGGATAACTAATTAAATATCATATCATATCATATCACTATGTCAGTTTCAAAGAAAAACATTCTTGAATAGAGAAGAACAATGATAAAGAGGGTCATTATTCTGGGAAGTAGGACTTCACATGCTTGAGGAGCATTTATATACTGCAAAATAGTTGATTGAAAGTAACAATAGATGAACATCAGGCTTTAAGGCGCAACAGCAAGAATTGCGGCCACCCTCAGGAAAGCAAGTGTTTGCAAACAAGTGCTACAATGGAAAATTTATGGCTTATGCTATTGATCATTGCAACAAAAACTGTAGGTAAGACCTGTAAGGTTTTGTCAGTAAAGCCAATACTGTACAATGCAGGAGACGACGACTGTAGTGTTAAAGTCCGTCAATGTAAAAAACAATGCCCTGACTTGTCACTAACTCGATCTGGGTATGAGCACATTTCTTACAATTTTTGCATAGATAAAGTTCCAAATTTGAAACTACCTTAAGACCGTCAGAATTTTTTTATTATTATATTTACATGCATAGTTCAGCTATAGCCTTGGGCAAACTAGGACACATTGTTATTTGTTACGGAAATATTATTTCTTGCCAATGTTTCGCCATGTTTCCCAAGGTGGGCAAACACTAAGAAACAATGTTTCCGCAATAAAAATCGCACTTGGGAAACATAAAATGTTTCTGAATTTTATAGGAAACATATTTGCTTCTTGAGAAGCAAATTTTGTTTCCGCAACAATGTTTCCGGGCAAACAGGGAAACATTTGAGAAAACATCGCAAATCAAATGTTTCCTGCAACAATGTTTCCTATAGTTTGCCCAGGGCTTAATGTATACTGTCAGTGCATGAAAAGATGTGGAATTAGGCCACATGCACGAGGCTAGATTGGTACGAGTACGGCAACACTTTTCATACAAAAAGTTTCACGAGAACCCAGTCGCAAATCGGTTAAAATTCCGTTGATGTCGTGACTATGCCAATCCGGATCGGTATAAACGTGGCCTCATTTGTAGAAATTTTTCTTACCAGCTTGCAGTTCCTTGATTTGCTACCATTGCACTGAATTCTCAAAGAAATGGAGCTGCACAAGCTTACCGATAAAGTGCTATGATTTCCTGAGTGAACAGCGTTGCAACTTTGTGACTTACGAATCTTCCGGAGAACCGTCGAGCTTTAGTGCTGGTTGCGTGGATAGAGCGGAGTGCGAGGGATTAAATACTTGCTCGTGGCTCTCTTCCTATGGAAGTACAAAATGCAAGCATTACTGCTGTAACGGCGATTTGTGCAATACTTCACCTCAACAAACAGGTAATTGTAAAAGTGATGAATATTAACCCAAATTCTGGTTTTAACTTCTGTAGTATTTTAGTTCCGGCATCGATGATGTTTTCAGTTAGATTCTACCGGTTGTTGGGAACTTTTAAGAAGAATATCATTTCATTTTCTGCTACTGTCAGCCGAAGAATTTTGTTCATTAAATTGCCCACCATAAAGAGATTGCTCAAATGAAAATGCGACCTAACTACAATCATTTCCTACTCTAAGATCAAGTAAGGTGCTTTAAGTACTCGATTTCGAAAGGTTAAGTACGTAACTGAACAGTCTTAAGTTTAGTAGCACGTTCTGTTACATGCTACTGCAATTCTACAGAGTGTGAAAAACAGCGATTATTTTCGAATTCTAATGCAATACAGTGCAACTCGTTGACATTGTGTAGCAGTTGTGTAACCCCTACTTCAGCGTCAAAGGTCTGATTGCAATTATCACTAGAAATTCCCTGCAACAGTGAAATTTATATTTCAACCAATTAGTTTGTAAAATGTAAAAATCACGTATATTTGAATTTTAAAATGCTCACTTCTTTTAGACACCGTTAAAATCCGTAAGATCCACTGGAAATTTTTTTGCACATCCATAGAATGGAAATAGTATGGAAATTATTTCCATACTATGGTTTTACTCATTTCTATAATACGGATTTGTTGATTTCCATATTATGGAAACGTAGCTAAATTCCTTACAATATGTGTACTATGGAAATGTCATTTCCATATAATATCC
The DNA here is from genome assembly GCA_025400095.1 of Phenganax marumi. Taxonomy (NCBI): domain Eukaryota; kingdom Metazoa; phylum Cnidaria; class Anthozoa; order Malacalcyonacea; family Clavulariidae; genus Phenganax; species Phenganax marumi. The sequence goes on from JAODVM010411944.1 coordinate 2,250, forward strand.
ACATTATTTCCGTACTATGTAAATATACAATTAGTATGGAAAATCAAAATCCATCCTATTTCCAACGAAGGTCCATACTATTTTCGTAGTATGGATTTGCAAAAAAATTTCCAGTGAGAGTTTGGTGGTTTTTTTCGTTAACCGATTACAAATTGAACTCCTCACTTGGTATTTATAATTTATGTTAATTCCATAAAAAATCGCTCCCACAAAATCTTAAACAACAATGTTCATGACAAAAATGACGTATCTATTAAGTGCATGGGTACGCGATTTTGAAGTACAAGAAATTTTCTCTCATTATTCAGTGCAAATAGTGCTTACTTGTCTCTGTTACGTTGCAATTCACATTTCGTATGTCGAAGTGTGAAAGTAGGTAAGCTGCAATACATACGCGAAATAGCGCGAGGCGGAAGAACCAGCGCTATTTGCATTCTTTAGAATATTTGCGAGTCAATGTTTATCCGTAAGTACTGAAGAAATTGTAGAACTATTTATTGATGATATACAATTGAAAGAAATACTTTGAGACAGTTACATTATCATATGACTCTATTGCTGAGCAAATCCAACCAGCTTCACCCACTTCCAAAATACCATTACCCAAAAGCTAGCGCTTACTTTACTAGTCCGTGTTGAAATAATTTTAAATAAATAAATAAATAAATAAATAATTGCATTGTTGATTTTTTTAGAAATTGCCGGCAGATACACTGGCACACGGGCTCAAAACGCTCAAGGTTCGTTATAAGCGTATAACACCAAGAATGATGTATGAAGCATTAATTTACTCAAGTCAATTTGGATCTAATGAATTCTACCTCCATGCACACAGCGACAATTTCGCACCTGTCGTTGTTCGTTGCCGTAACAGTCATTAGAAATGCTTGCAGCAACAACCAAATTAAAACGTTTCAGAGTTTTTTTATTGTAGGACAATACGCAACTGAACCACCTACAACTGGGACAGAACAAATAACCCATGGTTGGCTAAACGCTTTGAAAAAATTTAATTTCTTGACCAAGTCACAGTATAAGGAGGGACTGTAGTGCCACTTGGAGGTGCAAACTGTCCTCGTAATTTTATGCAAATATGTGCAGTTTACTGGCTGCGAAACATGAGTCATGCGCTATACGCGAGGAGTAAAACTTCAGTGATTCAGGCTAAGTGTGCACCACTGTCTCTCTTTATACTGTGAGTAGGTATATAGTATGAAGTTCAATATTATACATCTCCAAAATCTCGATGTTCGTAATTCTTAACAGAACCCCAACAACTGTACCTCCACACTTACCTGAAAGTTAAACTGCATATGCTAACCCTGATTAACTATAACCTATTCTCCGAAGCGACTCATGATTACTTGTTTTCTTATATCATTCTAAGCCATTATAGCTTGTAGCATAAGACAGCTACGGCTATAGCACGAATCTGCGGCCTTCTGGTTCTGTATTTTCTGGGACATTGCAGATGTGTACTCGCAAAAGCATTCACTTTTTAAATATAATTATATATACTACAGGAACAAGGATGTCTACACCACCACAAATACCAACAGCAAGAAGAAAACAAGGTTGGATTTGTTTTAATTTCTAGCATTTGCGCAAAGGCCTCGAAAGCACGTGTGTTTACTGTGGCTTCATACATTCGCCTGCATTGTTTCAACCCGGAAATAACGTATATATGTTTTCGGGTATAATGTTTTCGAATCAAAGCACATAAGAGATTACTCTGCTGGTGTTTTTCTTTCTTATTTTTTAAACATAATTTCATTGTCAATGATTTATTGTGAGATTTACTTCTTCTTGTAAGGTAGGAAAAATAATGGACAGCTACTACGTTCAATTTAACACTTCAGTTCTTACAAAGCAACGGTGATGTTGTTTACGTTTGCATTTTTTGTGTTCGTTAAAAATAATAATAACTGAGGCTAAATCAATATAAACATACCGCTTCAACACGCCGGCACCTACATAATCGCCATTAATCGATGTCAAATAGCCGAAGCGTACTAGGTTGTTTGCTTACATTTGGCGTTTTCCGGTACGGCACGTACTGGATTAATATTCGCCCCCAATAGAGGGGTGGTTATGTTAAATTTATGTAAAGGAATCCCAGTTGCCCACTGAACTATATATACATAGAAGGCTAACTCCAGTCAATTCGGCAATCTAAAAGTGAAGCTAAAATGGCGGCTCATGAAACTCTCTTGGGCGTCATTCTCAGTCTTTTTACACGCAAATCTACACGTGCGATTAGATTACAGTCATCTTTGCATTTTAATAAGAGAAGCAAAATAAACGCATACAATTCATATAGAACTGCCGTTTCTTTTCCTCTCAGCATATTTTTTATTTTTAAAAATGGATGAACAACAGAATAACAGTTCCAGGCATGTGTCCACTTTCCTGCATTAAAGCTCCGGGAAAGGCCGGAAAAATTTCGCGCCATTCTATCTAACCGCGCGTGTAAATTTGCGTGTAAAAAGACTGAGAATGACGCCCAAGAAAGCCTCGGGAGCCGCCATTTTTGGCTTCACTCTTTGAGCCGGAGTCAGCCTTCTATGTATACAATAGTTCAGTGTTGTTACCCCAGTCCTGTACGAAAATTGCTACTCTCTGACGTTATCCAATATAGTGTAATAAAACTTTGATTTTAATCGTAATAACACAGTCAGGCCCGTTTCAAACGTCACACCACTGCCCTGTCGAAGGCATTAAAAACAATAGATAATCAGCTGAAACTCCTCATTAACGATTGTATTTAATGCATTCGACACGGCAGTAGAGCGACGTTTGAAACGGGCCTCATATATTTCATTTACGTTTATTGAAGTGATCCCGCTATTTAGGAATATGAAAAGTGTTATCCCAGCGACATGTTGCACCTGCTGCACACACTGTGTGACATTCTCATTAAATCGACCTTATTCGCCCCAACATGTCGAATGATTCTTGTTCCCCCGACAAGCGATTTCCGTTGGGATACGAAACATGAAATTTGTCATTACAAATTCTTCTTGCTCCATATCCTTTCGCGCCTTCGGCTAATGCTAACAAATATTGATAGTGTTGTTTAAACGATTATGTTTCGCATCAACTAGAAAGATTCCCTATTGCCACATATTATAGATATCAGACGCATTTCAGTTCACACACAAAAGCTCGTTTCCTGCTATGCAGCATTCGTTGATGTGAAGTCAATTTTTAGTTCTTAGCTGCAGTCGGAGTCGAAAAATTTTTCTGTGCATTTCAGCGTTTTTGATCATGCTTTAAAGAGTTTTGCCGGTTAGGTCTTGGTTAAACGTCACTCTTCTCATCTGCCGAAAATAATGCAAATGACCGAAACTCTTTGTCTGAGCTCATTTGTACTGGTTCGGCGCATGATAAGAGCAACGTTTAGACTTTAATTTCCTCAATATTCACAAGGGGAAATGTTTTGGAAGATTAAATGTCGCAATCTGTCTATTTTCTAGCAGGGAATCCAGGTAGAAATGACTTTGGCAATATCTTCGATATGTTTATTTTAAACTACTTTATCAAAATTATCTTGTTCAAGATAAATAATTTGTGCTACAGTAGAATAGTTGCCTTCAAATTTCTTCTGCACAATAAATGTAAACGCATTTTAAATTCAAGTAACGACGTTCTCTATGTATAAAGTATTTTTCGACGCTTGATTAAGGCTACCTTCTCCCTGTGCAGCCTAAGCGAGCGTGCACTACATATAAAAGGTTTGATATGGATTCTGAGGAAGGTCAAATTTTTTGTTGTGAAAAAATCCAAGTACTAGTCAAAATACATTGAATAGCCTTAAATATAGTACTTCAATTTGTATATTAGCTAAAGATCGAAGGGCAAAAACAGGCTCTAAATTCTGTATGTATTGTAGCAACACGTTTTTGCCAATTGGAATGAGCTTCATAAAAAATTCGGCTACAACAAATTGGAAAGAAAACAATAAAGTTTTGTATATATCAATAGTAGAATAATCCTCATGACTGCCGTCTTGTTTTTGCTGTCGGATTCGCTCGTGCGCACACTCAATTGCATTCTTTTATTTTTTAGGACAAATGCGTCGAATGTGTTATTCCTGCCATGGCTTAGGCGACAATTGCGATGGGGCCCCTATAAGTTGCGAAACAGGAGAGTCACAATGTGCAAAACTTGTGCTTGCAGCTAATGGTGTAAAAGGGGTAGTGAAAGGCTGCTTAAGTGCACATCACTGCGATACTTTTTGCGATGAACAAAGGCGCTCTTACCCAGTTGACTCATGCAAAACACACTGCTGTGATGATGACCGATGCAATTCTGCCACTGCACATTCAGGAATCAACGGATTAGTAAGGCTCTGTCTCGTTCTGTTAGCTGTTGTCGTGCAACATTACAATCAATAACCTAGCTATACATCATCACTGGTGTTTGCAGTCGAATATGGAACACAACTAGCTAGAAGCTTTTGATAGATGAAACTAGTTTGCTTGCAATGGATTTCATACACAAATCTAGTTGTTAAAAGTTTAATTATTTTAGCATTTGCCATTCAAAAATTATTTTAGCATGAGCCTTCTAAAAGCCCGTTTGTGATGAAGGCTATTCTGAATAAAGATTGCTATTCATTGACTGATTGACTAACTATACGTGTACGTACATACAGACAGACAGACATCTGCATTATTTACACACGGAAAAAACCATCGGTAGAAATGTTACTATTTACAAATATTTTTGCGTAAACTTATACACACAGAAGGAAAAAAGAACGAGGAATACGAATGAAAAAGTACTGTTCTACGTGCTGGTCGTGTGAGAGTCGTTTAATCTAAAATAAAGGGATTCCAGAATTTTTTGAATGAGGAAAGACATGGCGATGAGAGACTCTGGGAGGCTGTTCCAGAGGAATGCTCCACTATAAAAAAGTAGCGCTTTAAGTTATCTGTACTATATTATATTGTATTTTTATATGTACGTGCTACGTTACATTATATTAGATTTACTCGGGAATAAAAAATAAGCTTCACATGTTGGCTAGTACAGCCAGTGGTTTAACCTTTGTAGTTAAAAATTCATAGCATTTTTACTGCTAAAATTTATGTTCGTGTCGTAAGCAAACATTCTTGGGAAACCCTTGCTCAAGCAGTTCGGGAGATTGTTGATATGGATCAAAAACAAAAGCGGACTAATAATGGAACCCTGGATCTTCTAGATAAAGAGGAGCTACTTAAGTGCTGACCATTGATGTAGCAGCTATGCTTACGATCAGTTCGACAGCATCAAAACCATGATAATGCCAAGTCATCGACACAATAAACTATGGCAATTCAATTGTCGACGACATAATTGTTGATGATGCTTTCAGATTGTGTAGTGTTTCATTTGCCGGTGAAAGTAGAGTTATTTTTTTGATTTTCCAGAACAAAACTTAAGTAGTGGTCCCAAAGGATTAGACACAGATTAGACAAAAACTGCGTATAATAAAAAAAGTAGTTTTACTGGAGGGGAAATTGTAACGAAAGCTATAGAAAGGCTGTCAAAATTAGCAAAACTGAATAGTTTGGATGCGCAATGCTGTAAAACGTTGAAAATAAAGCCATGGCGAAGTTTGCGAAGTTTGTACACGTATTATGCAACCGAAATTGATAGTTTTATTCTAAAGAAGGTAACAATTTCAGTGGGGTATTACAAAAACATAAAAAGTATGCAAGCTAGGCTTGATTATAATTTTTCCGTTTTACAACATTTCAAAACTAAACGTCGCAATTTTAAAACTTTGATTAACTTCTTTCTGCATCGAAACTTACCGCGTTTATACCACAGACCTAGACCTGGCATGGACCTGGTATTGGCCACACAACTGGACGTCGATTTTTGTAGGGAACAGTGTGAACAGGGCACCTATTACATGAACCCGACCTAGACTATACGTCCAAGCCAGGTCAAGGCCTGCAGTGTAAACGCGGCTTTAGTTTTTTACGCGAATGGGCCGATCATGTAAAACTGACACTAGAAAAAGTAAGTGGCTAAGACTACTCGATTCAAATTACTACTACAGAAAGTTCGTGCTCTATTTGTTGTGCAAAATCTTCGAAATATTACTTCAAGTTTCAAAGATGTTTCCTGCTTGTATTTCGGTCACGTTCATCAACTAAATAAGAGACGATATGTTATAAATATTAAATATGTTATAAATATTAAATATTATTAAATATGAGCATTTATAAAAATCTAATACATGTTCAAGACCGGCCATGAAGTTTTTGTGTTGTTTGTATATCTACCACAATCAGTTTCTCTTGTTTACAAGAGGTTTTGATTTTGAATTCAAGACCTCAACGGGGTCTTGAGTGAAAATTCAAAACTTCTTGAGAACAAAAGAAAACCGGGGTGTGGTAGGTATATAACGTCGTATATAGTAGCTTGGTCACTGAGGGAATGAACTAATGCAATGGACATTTTGTTTATGAGATCTAATTGTTCAGTGATTGCAAGTTGCTGCAAATTCACCTTGAAATGAGGTAAATTGCTAAGAAATATCAGATAAAGGACATTTTAAGTCTAAATTAACGCCCCTCATAATTAATTCATGAGGGATGTGTGAAATACGCGTTTTTAGTGAATATAGTGTTACTGAACAACAGATTTAAGCAAAAGATATACAAAAAACTACAAATAGTATGAGATTCTTCTGAGATTGGCAAAAACATTTGGACCTCGTTGAATGAAATTTGAATTGCAGAAAACAAGGAAATGCTTTATCATGCACGTCTACCTACATATAGCACAGATGGCGTACTAGAACAACCCACCTATACTTCATCCGGAATTCTCGAATAGTTTCTGCAAAACAAAAAAACTGCATTAGAATCATATAGACACAATATTGCAATGCGCATTGCAAATTAATAAGCGTATATTTCTCGTGCTTTTATATATTGTAGTTTTGTAAGACTTTATTCAACTTCGTAATGTTACTTTCGTTCTTTAAAATGACGACAAGGGCAGTTCTGTGCATACCTGTAAAGGACTTTTGAGTAATAAAACTACATGAAACTATGTTGTTGTTTGCAACGGCCATCTCTGATATTTTTTCGCATCGTCGATACATTTTAGATGACATGCTCACCTACCTTTACTATACAATCAGTTAGTAAGACTGGCTCGGTTAGTTGCTCAGCAAATCACCCTATTTTGTAATGATTTCTTTCAGAAAACACGTTTTACTGTACGTGATACACTGGTTTGCTCGTTTGGCCCAAACGCCTGTTTTGTCACGCGTTCGTTCATTTAAATGGACTGAAATTTTTCCATATGAAGACACCAGTTCGTCTAGCAGAGACAGCGCAAAAAGTCTTTTATATGCAGAATGTTTCCCGGCAGCACTAATAATTTGTTTTACCCAGAAATAGAGTTGGGCAATGGATTCTCAAAACAACTTCCTTCTCTAATTGAAAGGAATTGAATGCAAGTGGCTTAGACTTATCAGAGTAAAGTTAATTTGCTGAGACTATACTTTACTGTCCAAAGGTTGTGGACGAATGTATATCCTCAGCGTTTGTAAATTCCATGGATACATATTAAATCATGTGAGGAAACGTTTCGAAGGTTTAATAATTCCTTCTTTGTTCACGCAATTGAAGTATGGGGTGGAATGAAATATTTAAGCTGCGTTGATAATTTTTTTGGATGAGTCCACCGCTATGGTTATCCTGACAATAAATACAAGGTGTCTCCTTTAATAGAACAAAAACACAGAGTTTTCTTTAGAAAATTTCCAACCATGAAGAATATTTACTTTATAGACATTTTCCTGAGATAAAAGCAGAAAATTTTACGGAAACGCGAACACATTTGTTTTCTGGAGTCAACATTAAACAGAGAGAATCAAGCGAAGTTTTGTAATTAGACGCCCTTTTAATTACTATTAATTAGCTACGAGCATATCGTGAATGTAATTAATGTAATATTTTAAACCTATTCATGTAAAGTCACAAATATGATGTGTCTATTATTAAGGACTCAATCAATCAATTAAATCAATCAGTCAGTCAGTCAGTCAGTCAGCCAGTCAGTCAGTCAGTCAGTCAGTCAGTCAGTCAGTCAGTCAGTCAGTCAGTCAGTCAGTCAGTCAGTCAGTCAGTC
>JAODVM010411955.1:0-10387 GCA_025400095.1 Phenganax marumi
ACATGGAAACATTTGAGGAAACATGGCGAATCACAAATGTTTCCGCAACAATGTTTCCTAGTTTGCCCAGGGCTTTAAAATTCGAAACCACGCTAGCGCAGTATCTACTGTGTCGATTTCTTTGTTTAGATTGAAGAAACGAATGAGAAGCCTATACCTGTGTACATATTAATGGTTCACCGCGCATCCTCCCAAGGTGATAGTGAACTTCCCACGGAAACTAAAGGATGGATAGTCGCTAGAACAATCAGAGACTTTCAAAATCTTCACTCTAAACTCAAAGAGGTATTTTTTTCCAGTCGATTTACGAAGACCTTCCGACATGCGTTTTTTTTTCGTTTCTTTAAATTAGTCTGTATTGCAGTGAACGTTATAAAATTCGGCGAACTTTCCCGTTCGAGTTGAGACATGAATACTTTTAATCATTAACCTGAAAACCTGTCATGAATCGAACGGGAAATGTTGGCGAATATGACGGAAAAAGTGAATGTACAACTGACTGAACAAGTTACAGAAAATCTGATCATGAACAAATTGCATGAACGGAAATGGGGAACCTTATAATTTGTCTGGGGAGTCAAATCCCTTTTTATGAGGTCTAGTTGGAAAGGACTTTGGCGAAATTTACATGTAGACGTGACTTTATAGTTCGTCTTGGGCGCATGCATTTGAAAATCAACTGAGTGGTAGAGCAGGTGTGCCGTACGTATAAATCGCTAACTAATTGTGAAGCATGCTCTCGCTCAGTTGTTTCAATGTCTCCCTCCCACCCACTCCTTTCGGTAAGGCGCCACATGCCGTAGATGCCACTATCGTAGGTTCCCTGTACATACAGGGGACTTGTTGGGGATGGGAATGGAGAAATTACCATTCGTTGGGAGGTCTCAATGGCTCCTCTCCTGGTTGGGAGCAGGGCTAAGATGATGAATCATCGTAGCCTTATCACCGAATCCATTGCTATACCGATCGGCGGCGGGCAGCATTAATTCTAGGGTACTGTTATAGTTGTTATCAGCATGAAATGTTAATGATTATTGCGCAAATAAATTGCATTGATGGTGTAATACTGAATTGCAAGCCGAATTCATAAAAAAATCAGTTCATGACAAGTAATCAATGCATGCGTACACACGTTAGAGGGGCTATGCAGTCCTGCATAGAGTGAATTTTATTGTTTCGTGTTTTTCCTTTACTTGTAGTGTTGCGGTCGTCTCAAAAAAGAGCTTCCTTTGCCAAGCAAAAAGTGGTTTAAAAATTTTGACGAAGAATATTTGAACAAATCAAAAATTATGCTGGAAGAGTATGTCCAGGTAGTAATCTCAAATATGTTTTTGTGGTCGTTAAAATTTAATGTTGCGTTGCAATAATATGCGCAAACATTGGTAGTATTTGTTTCGGGTTTTCTTCATGAATTATTTATGAATTAAAAACTGCCAGCATAAGATTCTACGACTGATATTTCGCGATGCAACCGTCATTATATTGTATTTAAAGAAAACAATTTTTTAAAATGAAGTACAGTTTTCATATTCTACAGTAAAACTGAAGTACTAACATATGGTTCTGGCAACAGCTAGTGGTATACATTTTCAAGAATTATGGCGTGCGTTGATTGTTGAAAACTACAGGATTTTTGAGAATTCTTGTCGTAAGCCGCGTTTACACTACAGGCCCAGACCTGACTTGAGCCTTGTCTATAGGTAAGGTTCATGTCATGTCAGGCCTTGGCCTGATCTACGCTACCTCCCTTCGTTGGCCTGAATTTTGTGACCAAGGCCAGGTCCATGCCAGATAAATACCGTTCACACCCGAGTCCAGACCAGGTGCAAGCCTGGTCCGTTTGTCTTGAATAAGGTCAGTCAGATGCATCATGAATTCGCACATAACAGTTTTTATTTGTGAAGTCTGTAATGTATACACGACCGCAAAACTGTTTTTTTTTCAATGCTGGTATTTCTGTTTTGAATGTAATGGGTATTTTAACCTCGTTATGAACGTCCGCTTCGTCGAGCTCGCGTTGTACAATATTAAGTTCGCTCATTTGTTTATGCATTTTAACTGTAGAAATGGTATTTTGTGATTGTTTTCTTTCTATTGTGTGCGTTATGCTCTGCAGATGCTGCTAAGAGATGAGACGCTGTGTTTAAATGAAGAATTGTATCAATTTTTGTGCCCAAATTTTGATATTGCGAAAGATTTTGCTCCGTAAGTGCATGAGGACAACGATACATTTCTGTACAATAAGTTTCAATCGAACTTGCGTTGTTTGATTGTGACATTTACTGTCATTCTAATTGAAGTGTTCATGAAACATAGTCGCAATACATTTCCTCACCCTGATCAATTGATTGGTGCAAGTTTCTCAAAAATTGGTCAACTTCTGTTTATGGGGATGCTTCTTCCCAATTGGTCAATCAGTCACTGAAACACAAAGCCATAGGTCGATTCATGCAAACAGGAAGTTGAACAATTTTTTGCGAAACTTGTACAAATCAGTTGATCGGGGTGAGGAAACGCATTGTTGCTATATTTCATGAACACTTCAATTAGAATGACAGCAATACTATTTCTAGCTTTCTCAGTTTTTTTAAATCGTTAACTATATGTTTTCTGCGATTAAGCGAATGTTTGTGAAGTAAGGCCCGTTTCAAACGTAGCACTACTGCCGTGTCGAATGCAGTTAAAAATAATAGATAATCAGCTGAAGCTCCTCATTAATGCATTCGACACGACAGTAGAGCGACGTTTGAAACGGGCCTAAGGGTATATGGAATATCTAATTATTACCAATATTATTAACAGGTTATAATGTGACAATGTAGAAATTTAATGTACTGCTTTGCACTTTTATACTATTAAGACCAGCTGAAAAGAAGTCTGGATTTTCTCTGAAATCAGTTTTCAAAAGGTATATACTACATTCCTATACGTAATAGCCATTGTAAGTTGTTTCTTCTTGTAGGGTTGTTGCAGTAACGCCTCGTTTGCCCACGGAATCGGTTTCACGAAGTCACAACATTGAATTCTGCCACATGCGGCTGTTCTTACTCTTGAAAATTCATAGACTTAAGTCCGTTTTCCACTTAAACGAACCAATCACGTTTCTAGATTTGTTTTCCGCACGGAAAGTTCCGTCCAGTGCGACAAAAGGCGTTTAGAGTTTCTGTAAGCCAAATCCTGTTCATGTCGTCGTCATTACGCCTGTGGTCAATGCCACGTAATTATTACGGTTTGATGTCACCAATAAAAGACTTGAGCTCGACGACGCAGCCGCGTTTCAATTGTAACGCACGTACTCGCGCGTGAATGTTTAAATCCTTCAAAGTTTTTTAAAGTACACGAAAAAATAAACACGTATAATTATTCAAAATTCTTGATTCTCAACAACTCTTTTTGCAGTTTTTTTCAGATAGGTTTTATATAACAATTTAAACTTTTACAAGCGTGTGTGAGAAATACCGGAACAGACCCTCAGGGTTGCAAGTTTCTTGGCATGCTGGCCTGCTGTCATAAAATATATGGTTCATTTGTGTTATCCGTTCAACCCTCATATACTTGTGTAGTTTTGAACAAACCTCGACGTATTATTAACTGCGAGAGCCAGTCTTTCAGTCGGGTTGTCAAATCAAGAGAAAGCTATGTACTGTATGAAAACACGAGCACGTAAATAAAGTTATACAACTTCTCATAAATATATACAGAAATCACATACCAGAACGTAAAAAATATCAAAGTTTTTTTCGTTGGAAACTTTTCAAAACTGCGTTTTAATTACTTAGATTTCTTTGCTTTATTTTTTACTCATGGGAGACGCAACTTAACTAAATTTGAAATGTATCAGACTAATCTGAATTGTATGCGTAAATCTATATGTTCCGTTTCTTGAGGCACAATGTACATAGTAAACCTATTCATATATTTTGACGAAAACACTATATGTATAGTGACCTTCATCACACGTCCAAACAGCATCTTGTGCTCAGGTGGTTATATTTATTGTTTCACTTATTCGGAAATTATTAATCAATTTGCGAAAGTAGCATTGACTTTTTTAGCTCCCCCCCCCAAAAAAAAACCGTTACAAAGACAGGAGGACACTTTTCGCAAAAAGATTTTAAAATTTTAAATGCTTAATCTGTTTTTTATGACATATTCATTGTTTCTCTTTTTAATATAGTTTGCCATTGATTGATTTCAACTTCACTTATGACCTAGATGAGGTAAGACGCTAGTTTTTTATTTTATTCAAATATTTTTGCCTAATATATATCCATAGTCATTAGAAAGAGCTTGTCTGGAAGCATGTTCATTTGAAAGGGACAGTTTGCTCATCATCATTGACGCTGAACCAAGTGCATATTGGACATGCATCGTCGACCAGTAATATAGCTTTCATTGTTTCGACGCCTTTGCATCTCTGTTATGTTGCTGTTTCGTTGACATTTTCTCAGCTTCTAAACCGTTGTCTTACGGTTTCTCATGTCACTTTCACATTTTTTTGTCTCTAAACAAAAAATCTTTTAAATAACGAACAGATATTATATAAAAAAGTCTACACGAAGAAGATGACTTTGAATCTCGCAGAGACGAGCGAGTTTTCCTTAACAATTAAGTTATACTTTCCTCGTCGCAAAACTGACAAGTTTTTCCTCTACAAGGGCCCTTGTTCAAAAGCTAGTCATACCAGCTTTTTCAGCGAGGTAAGCGTATGAATATACGGCCGTCAAGGAAAACTTGTTGGTAGCAACCACGAGCTCCTGAACTCGTCAATGAACTTGTCCAGAAAAAATTGCTGTATAGCTTCCGTGTATACGGGGTTTGGCTTGATAAATTTTATGTAGTCAAGAATTGAATTAAATGTACGTAGACTAAAACTTATACATACGTCGACCATGCATTATCCTTATACGTACAGTTTTACAATTATAATTATAGTTGTCACCCAATTCATATACTGTTTCAGGAGCAGTCAGAAGAAGACGGGTAAGGTTCCTATCTTGTTGCTTTTTATCGAACAATATGGAAAAAATATGTATAATCTTATTTACTTAAATGCACGATGTGTTCACGTGTCAAATATGCATGAGCATGCATAATGATTTGATGTAGATATATTTCTACAAAGAACTGGTGCTAACTTGATAAGAACTGACTCTATCTTTGCGACAGTTACGACCATATGCAAACCAGGCTTAAAAAACTGTGCGAAATTTTTAAAAACGCAGGAAACAGCACCATGAATTTCGGCAGACCGCCTTTCAGGTGCCACGTCTGCTAACTGCGAGTCCAGAGATTTGAGCCTGTATTTGTGGTAGAGTTACACGCGATGATGTCTGGCCCTACTATAAAGCGAAAACAGAATTCAAGCGGTCCGTGGAGTTACTTCCTGTTCGGCTCTCTCAGTCAGTCGATAACACTTATTTATACTTGTTGATATATTTCACGTGTGTCTTGTAGGGCGGGAGATAGAAAAGATTCTATTGCTGAACCTCTTTATAATCTAACAGGCGAAGTTTTCGAACTGAAAGGAGGTTAGTATAATCATTCATATTTTTATTACTATAAGTGAGCACAGAGTTTTGAGAAAGTTTAAATTGGTGATTGAATTAAGTAATGTATCCAAAAGCATGAGGGATGTTTTGTTAAAAGCTACGAGGGCGAGCAAGATCACAGAGAGAATATGCAAGCCAGTGTAGACTTTGTTTTTGTGGAATCTCATCGAATTGGTGCACAAGTTTATTTTGGAATAGGGCGCATTATTTGTGAATATTAGTGTAAACGTCCGTGTGGGGCATTTCGCTCCAAACAAAATGTACAGGATTTTGGCACCATCAAATTTTTCGGATTTTTTTTCTGGACTTTTTGGACTTTTTCCCGAGGATTTTTGTTCACAAATTGCTGGATTCTTTACATTTTGCTTGGTCTTTTGCGATATTTCTTGGACTTTCTGGAACTTTGAAGAACTTTCCTAGATATTTTGGACTTTTTAGGACTTTTCGTATAGTCCGGACATTTTTGCAAAGTAGATTTTTGGAGTGAAATGCACTTCGTAAATGTCCCTCATAGTTTATTCGAGAAGGACTTCTCCCGCTCCATACCCTTCATTCAATTTTCACGACGAAATTACATCAATAATCGCTCGGCTATTACACAGACAATCGAGGCGATCATAATATTACAACAGCAAACGTCAGAATTCAATAACATTGATGACCATATGCATGTGTTGTAAACTTTTTTCCTAAAATGGTGGTTCTTCGTCATCTGGAGCGTAATTGTGTTTTCGTCTATTCATGTAATTTGCATGAACGCATACAGACTACATACATTTATGTAAAATGAAGTTATTTTTCATACACAAACGAGTGCGTTACCGTGAAAATGGTGGGACTGTTTTACCCAACTTTTTCTTATTTACTGTACAGCAATATGTGATAATTGTGCTGTTGTACCTTAGTTAGATTCTGCATAATAGCGATTCATGAATATTTGTTTTGAGTTTTTATAATGTCATCGCAGTCTCCTTTTGCTTATTTTTTGTGTACGGTGTTACTTTTTTCAAACATGCATGCATGTGCATGTGTCTAGTGTTGCACTATAGTTTAAATTCTAATTTACTTTTCTTGTATCGTTGACTTATAGTCTTCAAATGGCTTCGTCGAACTCTAATTGCATTCGTCCAAGTGACATTTGGCAGAACGATCAACAGGTTGGGATATTATTGCATTTGTCACTTATTTGTCACTTGTTGTACGTAGAAGAGATGACATGGACAGCAACGTAAATAGAACTGGTTTCGCATGCGTTACACATGTTGTACAGTGGCGTGGCTCGCTATGTTAAGTAGTACTGTAAACAGTTTCGTTAACACGAAGACCCTGAATTTCTAAAGAATTGGATATTCAAATCCTTGAAAAATTGCATTGTAGATAGGACGACAGTCCTGATTAAAAATGAAGTTTGACAAACATGTAATGTTTTAGGTTTACCAAAATAAAGCTTTAATAATTAAATAAGTGATCGTGTGATAAGTATAAAGGGAAATTATCTGCCTGAAACCCCTGTTTTCTCCCCCTGTTCAACATTGTCAGCGCAAGCAAATTTTTAAAAATCTCAACTTTGTCAAATGCGAAATGGTTGCATGGAAAAGCTGTGGGTGAGCCAATATTTTTGGCCAGGATTGTGCCATGGCTACTTAGAGCGTACATGTAATGGTCTTATATGAATTTCTAAACGATCTGAATTTATATAGTTTTTTATCTGTAGAGAAATCCGAGAGTTAGTCGAGTGGGTAGTATCTGAGCCAATGATTGTCTACTACATCCAGTCATTTTGTGACGTAATGTGGCCTCAGGGTAAACTGGCGCCTGCTGCGGCCGTTCGAACAGACGCTGTAAGTTATGCTCGTGCATAGTATACATACAAATAATAAATCGAACGTGTTCCATTGCATTCTTGTGGTGATGCATCCCACTGCACTTTGCTTATTACTAATGCCAGGCAATTTCAAAGAAAACTTTGACGGTTAATGAGGAGACTAGACATCTGCCAATTTTTTGTGTTAACCTGTTGACTGGAAATGCCCCCTAATGCACCTGCTTATATTTTACCCAGTGCAGCGCCAGACAATTTTAGTCATGAAGAGAAACACTTGCCAGTTAACGGTTAGCTATCAGTGTTTCCTTAGTGGGAAGTGTTCTCTAATCGGAGTGTCAGCTGTTTGTCAACTTGTGACTTTTAGGAGAAAATAAAAACAAGACGAAAAGTAAAAGAGAAATTGCTTGAGATGAGCCCAGGTATGTTGTAAAGCTATAATGTCTGTCAAGGCACAGCATAGTTCGCTTGTTTTGTTAATTTATCTTCGTTATTGCAGAAGTTCTTCAGAACTTGGTCGGTAAAAGAAATTGTAAGCTTGGGATAATCAAGGTATAGACTAGTAAATTATTAATTTTCTTCATCAAAATTTGTGTGCATCATTAATTTGCAACCTGCAATTGCGGAGTTGCTTAAATTGGCTACTTAACGCTGCTGCTTTTGACAAACTTCTCCACGTACATGCATAATAACAATCAATACTTTTGAAAATACGTAATGTTGTGCGATATATTACCCTAATATTTTTCCGTACTAGATGTTTGAGGCTTTTCAAGATATTCGAACGAACAAACACTTGGCATATGTAAGTGTTCTCTGCTATTCATTTCAGTTGCTTGTTCTTATCTACCGAACGTTTTCTTAAGTGGAATGTTCGGAGAACTCCGGTTTAGACTTTCGTTTACACTGACGAAAACTAAAATTGTGCGTAACGGCGTTCGACTACCGCCATTATTTGCGCACGTTTTTCGCGTCAAGTGATTTATATAGATTTTGGGCGTGATAAATTTTCTCCTGAGGTGTATTATAGTCAATGGAAAGAGATGGTCGGGAAGCCCAGCAAAAATCAAAGAAACAAGAATATGTGCTTAAAAGTGAAGGTGCATAGATTGTTTGTTTTGGGCTCTCAAATTTCCACACATCATTAAAGGTAACAGTGTTTATCGGTCTACGCTTCATGCAGAAAACTCAAGGAATTCAGTGGCCACGAAACTCTATCAGTGAAGCTCATGAGCTGCACAAAAATATCCAACAACAAATATCCTGAAACTTCGAAACCATCTCCTTCTATTAGCTATGATTTTACACTGCTTCCATTGATAGCTCAAAGTGTTTCTAGAAGGAACCGCCCTTATGCCTGTTGATATAAAATTAATAGATCTATCTATCTACATAGCAAAGCAAAAACTTATGGAGTAATTTTGAAAAGCTTTCTCTGACTATCTTTTCTTTTATTTTACGAGCATTCGGCAACTTTGCTGTCGCCCTCAATGGGATACATTGAGGTTGCGTCTTATACACTCTGTAGATACGCTTATTTTAAATTCATTACATACCCATTGAAGGCTACAGCGTGGTAGCTGAAAAATCGTAAAATAAAATCATATTACTCAGAGAACGTTTTTAATAATTATCATGTCTACTCCTGGCTACGCATCGTCCATACTTTTTAGAAAACTTATATATCGCTGTTACTTGGGTATATTTTGCGATATGAAATATTTAGATGAAGATTTTATGGAAAAGATTATATACACTATTGGTGTTAAGATTCACAGTGGAAAGTTGCAATCAGTATCTCTGTTAACTTCGATGCGCCATCAAGCCTGTGCTGCAAACGTCATATTCATCTTATTCCATATGCTGTGTGACGGGGTTAAAAAGTGACTTTGTTTTCTTTTTATAGCTGATATTTGAACTATGCATATTCACAGTGTTCCCTGAAATGCGAACCGATCCTTCACCAGATTTTGGCAGCGCGGAGACGATGAAACATTCTGACGATGAACTGTTTTAGATTTAACTGATTCAGAGTCAAATCCGGTTTTCCTTCGACCCCAAATTCAAACTTTGACAACAAAATTCCGTTAATTACATCCCGTCAAGTATATCAATTTTAAGAAAATCTGTGGCAAACTTGAAGATGATGACAAACATTTCCAATTCATGATGATTTTGGTTATAATTTTGCAAATACAAACGAAAGATTTAATCAGAACTTGAATTTTTTTGAAAATTCATTTAGTGGTGTTGTATTAAGGGTTGAAAATTCCCCAAGTCGGCGGTTGTATGTTTCTCAAGGGAATTTCGTAATAGCAATTTTTCAAAATTAAATTGCAATATTTGGAGTCAGAGGAACACTAGATTTGACAGTAAATCCTTTGTAATTTCTAAAACTACACCGTTTTCGGATATACCTATTAAACTATATGCATTCCGGAAACTTCTGACGGAGTAGATAGAAGGTTTCCTCTCTGAGAATTGCTGTAATAATTGCACAATGTTAATGTACAGTACCGCGTCTCAAAACAATTACCCAAAGTTGAACTGACTGATTTGGACCATTCAATTTTACGCGCAATACATACTTTTATGAGTCAATATTTGCTGACTGAGAAATTCGTAGCAGTAGTGGAACAAGCTAGGGATTTTAAAATCGAATTTCGCACTTTTATTGCAGTTATATCCGGTTATCTTTTGTTTTCGTTGGCTCAGGAGGCTCACAGCTCAATTCTGATTTTTCACAGTTCATTTCTGATTTTGCGTACAGTTCAGTTTTGATTTTTCACATTTCATTGCTGGTTTTATCACACGGTTCAATTCTGAATTGGATTGATATTGGCGTTTTCAACGTTATTTGTCAATGTAAATGTAATACTGTTTTGCTTGAATTTTATTTCCATTCCTTTTTTCAACTGTTAAACTATTTTTTACGCACTCTTAAGGCCCATCTAGACGATGCGATTTTTGCTTACGATTGTTGCATGCAACTTGCTGACGCCATCTCTGCGAC
>JAODVM010411966.1:0-10387 GCA_025400095.1 Phenganax marumi
ATATGTATGTATGTATGTATGTATGTATGTATACATAATTTGCCAGCCTGTATCAGTCCATAAAGACGAAGTTCTTGCTCAAATAGATGTAAACTTGCTCAAAATATTGTAAACTGAATGTCCAATCCCTGATCGTGATACAGAAATCACTAAAGGCGACATTTTTGCCGGCAAGATAGTTTGCAATTTTGCTTCAAATGGCTCGAATATTATAAATGATTTTATGTATAATTTCTGAGCTTCATATATGGGCTTCTCAAATCGGTGAAGATGAAGTGTTTGCCACAGTCATAACATGCATTGCAGTTATTCTTCATACCGCTCAAATGCAATGAATGTGTTGATGCCCACCTCGTTTCTTGTTCTAAATCAGCGAGATTTAATTGTATCGCAAGGATAGATCCTGGTGCATTTTGTAGGTGGTTTTGTCGGTGGCTGCTGGGACAGTTGGGTACTTTGTTGACGAAGTCAAAAAGCTGATCGATGGGAAAGGAGGGTTTAGTCAATTAACTGCTGACGTGGGTGTTTACGGAAGGCAGGAATTTTTCTTGTTTGCCGTGGGCATTGGCTTTTTGGTCGCTATCATTTCGTTGATCGCGGCTGGCGCAAACCGTCATGAGAAAGTCCCGGTGGCCTCATTTGTAAGTTTTGTCATAATTTCCAAACAAACATCATGAAACACTTAAGATTCTACGATACGATCTCAAAATCCCCCCCCCCCTCTTTTTTTAAACAACTTTCAAATATAAAATTGCAACTGCTGAAATCGAAGAATACATTTTTGTTGTTATAGCAGTTTATATTATAAATCTCATGAGCACCAGACATTTTTTTCGGTGATTCGACGAAGGTTCTTAGGACGCTTTCCATAAATTTCTAAAACTATAGCAGAAGCTGCTCCTAGTGTTGACAATGGCGCAAAATAGTTTTTTATTTTAACGCAAAAGATCGAGGTTCTTTGAGCGTCATTGTGGTAGCATTATTGAAGCTTGAATTTCGTTATATTTGCAAAAGGTTTTCCTTTAACATAAAATAAATGGAATATTTACGGCCCCGTCGTTGAATTGGCGTCATAAAATCTTAAAGTCTTTTATGCTTAAAAACACAGGCGGGAATTTGTGCTATTTTATTAACATGTTTTTTTTATCATTGTGTATCAAATTTGTCAATTAATATTCTCAAAACAAGTTGGGCTTACAATTTTTTTCAATCTAGATGGCTGGACTTCACGCTTTTTCTGCAGTCACTTTGTTGATATCTGCAGCACTTCTTGCTAAAACAACCGCGACTTTTGATTCAACTGAATTTGGCATATGCGATGGATTGGATGCTGTTTCTAGCGAAGCCAGATGTTATCAACTGATCATTGGCGTTGTAAGTATTAGTCATTTACTGAAATTGGCAGACTGCGACACCACCAGATGTTTTAACTGGTCCCGCCTTCCACCACGCTCTACCGAAGTACTCGTAGTCGTTCCCGTTTCAAAAAAATGTTCCTGACGTAGACGAAAAACACACCACGTGATGTACTCCAAAGTACCTCGTGATTAAATGTTCCAAACAAAGTTGCAGTTGGAATCCGTTACCTGCAACTCACGTTTTCTCAACTTCTGAGCACTTCTATGTCGATTCGAAACAATAAAAAAATGAAATAAATATAAAAAGTATTCATGTTACGTGGATGAGTAAATAGTAAAACAACTGGTGAAAAGTTAGTCGTTTTACTTTACTTTCGTTTTGTTATTGTTTTGACTGAACGCCGAAGTGCACGGATTCGGATTGCAATTGTTTGGGAATATTTAATCACGAGGTAAGTTTGAGTGCATCACGTGGTGTCTTTCTCACTTACTTGAGCCAGTTAAAAATGCGGGGGGGGTTGCGATCTTGGATCTTGGCGCTTTTCATGTGCCGACCCCATTGGAAATGCAGGTAAAAACTTTGAAGAAACTTAAGCCACTTGCATTAGGCTCGGCGCATGAAAACTAAAACTGTATGCCTATTCAATGTAGAAGGTAAAGTTAATGTGAACCGCTTTGAATGCCACACTGTATTCGTAACAGAGCATAGCCAGGATTTTTGCTCAAGGATCGCAGCAAAAACTACTTGTCGTTTAGCCAACGTATATATACCCTTCAAAGTGTTATAGTTCTCAAAAATATACGTATCGCAAGAAGAAATGTCTAGAATTTTGAATTCTAAATAACCACGGGTCTATTTGTTCTTGTATTTTTAAAAACTAGAAAACTTTGAAGGATTTAAACTTTTACGTGCTTGTACGTGCGTGTCAAAAACGCGTAACTGAAAAGCAGCCTTTTTCCGCCGTTTAAGCTAAACGGCGTACGAGCAACCGGCCCCAGTAGTATTTATATGAAGTCAAAATTTTAAAGAATTCTTGTGGTTGTTGATAAAATAGATTTTACTACAATTTTAACTTTTCTGAAACGAGATGCAACGTAGATGGCTTTTGTCCCGATGGGCATTTATGTCATAGGCTCTCAATGTAGGCACTTAGGTAACAGTCTGGGCAATGCCTTTCTTTCCAAACAGGTATTTGGCTTCGTCGCTATGGTGCTGTTCATAGCAGATACCTTGATATACATCACTTCGTTCTTAGAAAATGCTGGAGTCAGTTTTATCAACATGGATAGTGTTTCCTCGTAAAGAAGTAACTGAGTTAAAAGCTTTTCTTATTTTAGTTTCTGTGATTCCGACATAAATTGCAAGGTTTTGAATTTAGCTTAAATAGTCAAGTTTGAAAGTCCAGAACCGGCCGTAGGGTTTTTATATTACGTAATTTGCAAGCTGTTTTTGCGAGGATATCAAGAAGTCAGCGATTAGAAACTTAATACTATAGTAAATCGTATTAAAGCATATTGAATTCACACGCTTCAGAGGTTCTTTTTTGTAGCCGTATTTATATTTGTAGACGTCTAAGGCCTTGTTTAGACGTCACATTTCCGTGCAGTTAAATGACTTTGTCGTATTTACGGTCGGTTTCATGAAACGTTTGACAAAAATATTCGCAACTTGTTGGGAAATACGCAAGTTCGGAGCCAACAGCCAAGTTCGCAAGTTCATAACGAAATTCACAAACCGGTTTGTAAACTACGCATTTCATTGGCTGTTTTTTCTCAGCATTCAATCAGAGGCTTGGTTTACCAAACAGACTGTGAATTTCGTTATGAACTTGCGAACTTGGGAATATTTTTGTCAAATGTTTTTTGAAACCGACTGTATAATATGAAAAAGTGACAGTGCTTAACGCTGTAGCTAATTCAGATGTAAAAATTACCCTAACTCAGACTTTTTGTTCACGTTAAGTAGGTGAAGACAAAAGGCATTTTACATTCTACCCATAATATTCGACGAAATTGTGACATCTGAGCCATGTTTCATTTAAGAACTACACGAAATTTTTTCAAAAAAGTTTTGGGTTAGGTGCACCTGACAAAAACGCTACGTGGAAACCATGCACACACGCAGCTGGTTAAGAATTTTTCTTTTGATTTTATGTGGGTTGTGTTTCATTTTCACTTTGTCGAGTTTGACATGTCTTCTTGGTGTTAAAGCGAGGTCCATTTTGTTAAATTTGGTGATTCATTTTTAAAAAAGGGACCAGCAATTCTTAACAAAACATGAAAATATAATCGCCAAGGTATCACCATTGGCAAAAGTTGCTTGAAATCCTTTCATTTACGTGTAAATTGCGTGTTGTTTACTTCAATTCTGTAACATTGAGGTCACCCTTAACGGTACAATCAGAGTGCGGTTTGCTTGTTCATGCATCGTCTAACGCTCTCTTTATGGGAGACACTTTAAAATCCCCGTTTACACGGTACCGGATTCGCATGGTCACGGCATCGACTTTAGCCACAGCACGCGTTTATTTGTTCTTAGAACTTTTTCTGGGATTGGTTGTTATTAAGTTCTGCAACATGATCGTAAATTCATGAGCTAAACTCGCCTCTAAACTGCTCAATTTGATGTCGTGACCATGCGAAGCCGGTACCGTGTAAACGGGGCCTTTGAGTTGTGCGTGTTTTTAATCTACTAAAAGAAGCATGCGAGTTCAAGTTGCTGCAAAGAAACTTTTTGTTGTGTTTTTGCGCAATGCCGTGGTTTTAATTGATTAAACACTGCCAAACCTCAAAACAGTAAAATAGTTAATAGCAGATAGCCAATAGATTAACAAATTAGTAGTTTCAGCTCACTTTTCACTGAAATATTTGGAACCTTGTTGCGAACTAGGTAAGTTCGTTTCCAAGTTCTAGTGTTCATAATTTAGAAACATGTTTATACTCTTAGCATTTGATTGGCTGCCTTTTTTAAGCAACCAATCCGAGGCTTTGTCTACAAACCTGTTTCTGATGGCAATACAAACAATAGTTCTTATTATAAAACAGTCTTACGGGACGTCGGAACCCTTGAAACGCGTCCCGGGGCAAAGGCCCTAAGTCCCGTTTTCTTCGCAAACAGAGGAGTTTTGTAAGGGTTCTCTCGGGGTTCTCTTGAGGTTCTCTTAGGATGTGGCAAAGTCCCGAAGCCCCGAAGGCCCAGGACGCATCTTTGGGCGTCCCGGCGTCTCGTAAAACTAATTCATGGTAACAACTATTGTATGCTTCGTCATCAACTGGGCCTTCGGGGCTTAGGGACTTTGCCACATCCTAAGAGAACCTCAAGAGAACCCTGAGAGAAACCCTACAGAACCCCGAGAGAACCCTTACAGAACTCGTCCGTTTGCGAAGAAAACGGGACTTAGGGACTTTGCCCCGGGACGCGTTTCAAGGGGTTCTGACGTCCCGTAAGACTGTTCTATAGTAAGAACTATTGTTTGTATTGCCATCAGATCCTTATACTTTATTAAACGGGACCATGGGACCTTCCTACGGGACGCTAGGAAATAATTATTCCGCATCTCGTTATCGCCATTTTGATCCGTTTCGCATAAATTATCGTTTGTACGTACGCGTACGTACAATGTAGGATGACGTCACTTCGTACGTACGCACGTATGTACGTACGGCAAACAAGACAAAACTTCCGGTTTACCAACGTGACGTCATTTCCACGCGTAGACTCCACGCATTGGGTGGGAACATGAGCCCGCGATCCGGTCCCTGTAGAACATGTGTGACGTCACTTCCGCCGCTATATGTATGACTAAGGCTACTAACGAATTACTTATGGTTTCCGTTCATTGGGTTGACATGATTCGCCAAAACACTTGTGAATTCATAATCAGTGTTTTAATGTATTTGTAGGAGTTGCCTTTGGTAAAGGTGTTTATTTCGCACGGGATGCTTCAATGTCAGCTGGTTATGCTCGTCCAGACACTACAGGAAAAAGGTACATGTATTTGACACGGGTTGCAGTGGGTCAGTACACCATTGGTTCCTCGAGCATGATCGTTCCACCATCGAAGGCGGGTAACAGCTCCGACTCCTTTGATTGTGTTGTAAACAACATGAGTAATCCAACAATATTCGTTCTGTTTTATGACACTCAATATTATCCTGAATATTTGATCACATTTTCTTGAATGGTATGTTACAAATTAGCTACCTTAAATAAGCTTCAATTTATTTCATTTATTAACTCGTTACGAGTAATTTAGTGCAGCTATTATACATAGAATGGTATTGCCGTCACTAATTACTCATTTTAAATCGTATTAATAACTAGTTAAAGCTGTGATAGTACAGAAACGTTTTTCAGGTATAAAATGCATTACATTTTTCATAATAGACCTTACCCCATTATGATGTTTCATCGCACATTTAACTACCTAGACCAACAAAGACCAACATGCATTGCCGCGTGTAGAAGAAAAGAAAATAGGAAAAAGATTATTTAACGAAGTTACTTTTTTGCTGTAAAATGCAAAACTAGTGGCAACAGTCAAAACTATTTTCGTGGCTTTCAATGTGTTTTTTTCAATGTCTCTTGTGCAAAATCCTAGCTATTTCTTCGTTTTTCGATAGGTCGTTTAGATCCTTTTCGCTATGTTAAGCAATCATGAAGTTTTCTCGCCTCTTTTAGTTTCGCGAGGTCTCGCGCGAAGGTCTCGCGTGGTTTGCGCGAAAACAATACGTCTCCTTAATGTTACCCTGCACACCGGGGGAACATTACGGTGGAACATTGAAACGAGTAATTCAGCCGTACCTGTTACACCGTAACTCGGGGTATCTTAACCTCTCTATAGTAAAGCCTGTTTTCCACTAGCGATATTTTTCGCGCCAGGCAACATTTTGTATTGTTCAAATAGAAAGGAATTGATTAAAAACTAGTTAGCTTCTTCAACTGAAAGCTCATGAGACAAAGAAACTGACTCTCTTCGCGCGAAAGAAAACGCTGGTGGAAAACAGGCTTGATGTGGAACCCAAAATGCAGAATGCTCGCATGAATAAGTGTTACAAAACATTCACATTGTTTTACATTTTGTGCTATTCCCTCTAGAAAATAACCGAAGTTTCTGATAAATCTGATAAAGAGAAATGCATAGCAAGGCAGCATTTTCCTTGCGATAGTAACTCCTAGTATAAAAATCACTTGCAGCTAATTGCTAAATTTTTCGTGACTCGGATTTGGATATTTAGCGTCGAAACAGAAATTACTTTTATTAATAAAATACATGGGATTTGGTTTCCATAACAAAAGTGACCATTCTTCCGTTTGTTGAATGTACTATTAATTACAATTAAAGTGTCGATTGTGTGTGCTCAGGCTCTTGGCACCCAAAGCAAATTCCTTAGTAAAACAACAAAAATATTATGCAAATGTATAGCTTCTTACGAATATTTAATAACTACACTTTCTTATCAAAATTAGTAGAGCATATGTGTGTAACTTCTGTACAACGTTTACCATCAAATTTTCTTTTTTGTTGCTCTCTTTCACACATAAAAAATTGAGTGAAATTGTTTATAGTCAGTTACTTACGTAGAAACGCTGGACACTGTGGACTATTACTCATCTCACCTGCTTCATGTGGAGATTCAAGTATATCAACTACATAATTATGTACAGGTTGAATGTCATCTATTGACATGCATGGGTAAGTGAAATTATTTTCGTTTTCAGTACAAGAACTACTGCTATTCGTTCCTTGGTTTTCGGCAAAGGAAATGCGCTAGAGGTAGCCTGGGTTGATGATAAAACAGTCTTAGAATGGCGGAGCACTTCTTTTGCTGTACATATTTACTGTGCATGCATGTATAACAATTGTTGAAACTTTTACTGCTGTTTGCAAGCTACCATGAGGCGTGCGATTTTTTTCTCGTGTATGTTTACGTTTCAAATGCCTACGTTTGAACGGAAGTCGGCTCGTGACTCAATGATGTTCTCCGAAATGTAACCGACTTTTTGTAGAACGTGCATGTTTGGCTTCCCAAACGAAAATGTTTTGAAACGAGAACAAACATGGAAAATATCGCGCGCCTCTTGCAAAAAAATGGCGGATTTCTTCATTTGCTGTCGCCATTTGGCCTTATTTCTCACGGTAATAACCACCGACCCACTGCGATCACAAGTATTTTATATTTTACACTGATTTTTCATAGTCTATCTCCCCCCTGGTTTTGTATATGTTTTTGTATTCTCACAATTCAACATTGAAATTTGCACTATTTAGAAATGATTGTTTTTGTCTGTTTCTGTACATAATAATGATGAGGAACAACCTCAGGAGCAAGGTAGAACCAGTTTTTTCTGCATTTTTTTAATTCAAATAAGAGATTTAGAATGAAAATGCTCATAGGGGGTGCTCTAGTTTGGAGTAGGTGTTGGTTGTATAAAGCTACGTAAACTTACACGAGACATATTCCGCACAGTCATGACTTCAAATTCACCCGTTCAAAGACGAATTTAGAGTTTAAAACTGTTATAATCGAACACAATGTTAAAACAATACTGTTAACGCTAGATGTTTCAAGAGTATTGCTGCTCAAAATGGTTGAATTCGGTATCGTGACTGCACGGGACAGGTCTCGTGTAAATGTAGCCTATACTGCTGTTTGCAAGCTAACACCCCCGGCACCCCGCTGTTGGTCAGAGCAATTCCTCCAGTTAAGTAATAGAGCTCAGTTGATCAGTTCATGCACACTTGGCACAATCATAATTTGTTAATTGCATACTTTAAAGTTAAGGTATAGTAATACAAACTATTTACAAAGTTTCATAATAATTGAACAGAATTTTCGTGCAGAAAATACCAGAAATCATTGCCTTAAGAGTAGCAAAAGTGTACAAGATCAGTGAATTAATGAAATTTAGACTTTGGACGAACATAAAGGCGGTTTTCCACTTACGCGAATTTGTTCGGGAGAAAAGTAAATCTAGTGACGTGCTTGCTTTCGAATTTTTCGCGGGGAATTATTTTGCTAGCCAATCACGTTGCTAAATTTTATATTTCGCTCGAAAAATTCCGCCTGGTGGAAAACAGGCCTTATCGCATTTAAATTTGTTGCGTCTAAGTATGCACGTCACAACCTCGTTCTCGTACAGGCCAATCATTTTTGAGCATCTGTGCCACGATGACGCTGTGTGGGACAAACTTTTTACAAACCGTTTTAAAAGCGCGCACTTGTGGACTCGACAACAACGAGGAACAACGCGAGCAGCTTTCACAAGGAGTCTTAAGTCGCAGTATTATTGCATTTGAACACACACGCTAAAAAGGTATGTGCTGTACTTAACATTATTTGATTTTGTAAGTTCAATGTTTCATTTGCTTCTAAATGTTAAATGAAAGGCATGTGAAATTAAAAGCATCTAAATTAGTACTTAGCATGTAAACGAAAAGCATGCTTTGTCTCAAAAGTAAAAAGATAGTATTGTGAGTGCGCTAAATATTTCTTAAACATAATCAAGCTGTAGATTGTCAAACAAACTAGTGTATGGCCGACGTTAAACTTGTGAATTTCGGGAAAATGTCGAAAATATTTTGGTGAGGTAAACTGCGCCTTCACTTGGAGTTGAGAACATCCTGAAGATTTACTGCATGAAGTGGGTTTTGGTTTTCCTTTTAAAATACAGTTCTAATTAGAGCATTTAGGTCATGGGAAAGAAAACGATTTATTCAGGCTACAATTTTTTGCACGCTCGCTGCGTCGTAAGGCATTGTTTTGAATTGACAAAGAAAAGATGTATACTTGAGAGCCTGTTTATCGTTTTTCGCTACGTTACGCGAGGCCGGTTCCGCCGGTTCCGTACTGTCACGACAGCAAATTCGATCATTTTTCGGCCCTGTTTACTCTTGAAACATTTTACATTAAAACTAGATGTTCAATTCAGCAGTAATATAGAAATTTCAGGCTTCAAATTTGTCTTTGATGGGTGAATTCGATGTCGCAACGGCGCGGGCTCGTGTGAATGTTACGTATTTTAGTATCATGAAGTTGTTCAGCAAACAAAAGCTTTAATATTGAAAACGAAACTGCACGACTTCACGACGGCCAATAAACTGAAATAATTTTGCAGGAAAACATTTTGCAACAATTTTATTCTATGTCCTGTTGTGGTAACTGGCGTCGGTCTTATCGTTATCATTTTTCGAACGCAATTTCTTTCCAGGAATTGCTTAGACGCATTCTGGGAATCATAAGAAAGAGCGTGACTGCAGCGACTCGTCAGATACAGAATGCACTCTAAATGCTTTTCAGCGAGGGCCAATGAAGGCCATTTCATTCACTTATGAAGGCATAAGATCTCCGAACATGTTTACAGCATGTTGGTGTTGGTTTTTATTGACACATTTTCGCATCAAAAAATGAGTTACAATGTGTTTACCAGATCAAGTTTAAAATATTCTAGTAGTAATTATTTACGAGGTTATTATAACTAAGCAAAGAAGGCTAAAAATTACGGCAATTGTAAATGAGTGATTAACTGTTTAAACTAAAATTGGTTCATTCCTTTTTTCATGGTGTCCAGTTCTGCAATTGAACTAGGAAAGAAGCTGTTTTTAAAACCTTCACTTCTCCACTTGCACAGCGACAAGTTATTTAAAGTTATAATATAATGTTCTTGGATACAAAGTCTAGGCTGTGTCACCTGTTCAGCAAGAGAACCTGCACGTTTAGCTATCTTCTGTAAGGTCTTTATGCAAATTATGCGAATGGCTTTTACTTTCGAAAGTGAACTAATCCCGTGTTTGTGTAAACGACAAAAATTTCATTTCAAAAAAGTAGAATCTTAAATGAATTTGTGAACGTAGACGCAGGGGCGTAACTTGGGTATCAGCGTTAGGGGGGTGTAAATCAAACTTTGCCCGACGAAAATATTGTTTACACGTCATAATTATATACAGTTTGCTGCACAGTATTGTACTATAACGTATAGGCACGATAACCGTTACTATAATATCACTGTCAAATTTATGGATGTCAAA
>JAODVM010411999.1:0-10383 GCA_025400095.1 Phenganax marumi
TTAATAACCAGGAAATATTTTCGTGACAAAACTCAGCCCGGTTAGCCGGGCTAGCCCGGCTCATGTAAACAGCCCCTGAGATGAATACACTTGCTTGACATTTAACATAAAATGTAGGCAATATGAATGTAGCATATACCATAATTCCATAAACACCTGTATACATTCTGTACAGCAATTATTAGCCAACCACACTAAGCTTTTTAAGTTAAGCTCAAGGGATGGATGAGGCCAAAAGTAGTGCCAAAGAAAGAAAGAACAGACTCCTTGATCATGATATTGCCCCATGCACTTGGAGTCATCAAAAAAAAACTTGCCCTCAGTGTCCAACTGAGAAAAAAGTCTGTGAGCTGATTGACAGAGCTGGTGGCAACACCGGTTTTAAATCACTTTTTGCTGGCCATGGAAAAAACGTTAGCTGCATGGCCATACTGCAAAAAGTATTAAGAGAAGACGTTTTACAAGTTATTGATTCTCGTAAGTAGCAACTATTAGTGCAGATATAAGTATTTATTATCATATTGTGTTTAAAAATAAACAATTCTTTATCTTTGTATTTTTTGGATTACCTAGTGATGAGCCTGTGACTGTACGTGGAGATCATGTGCCCTGCGAATATTGCACAACATTAGAGGTTAAACTTAGTGAGATGAAAGAGGAAATGAGGATGCAGGAAAACGATGTCAAAGCTGCACATGAGAGGATTTGAAAAAGTTATATGTTTCCATTGAGCAACAAAATGAAAGGCACACAAAGAAGGTGGCAGGGCTTCAAGGCAAGGTTTTGGAATACAAGAGAAAAGATGGAACAGGCTGTTGCCCAATTTAAGAAATACAAGGACAAATTTGGCTGCCCATCAGAAGCTCCATGCTGTGTATGGTGAAGTGAAGAAAGTTGTCGAGGGAGTTCAGTGACTGGAGCATTTGCAACTATTGTGGCAAAAGGTATATTCCTATGAGTGTATATTCAATTTAGCAAAAGATTTAGTTGTGTGATTTCAAGAACTCCCTCGCAAAAGGTAAAAAAACCTTTGCAAAATGGCACTTCGTAACATTTTCAAAAATGTTCATTAGATAGCTGCTGAGCTTCTCCATTAATTGCAAATTTGTTAGCGTGCCACTGTTTAAGTTTTATTGAAGACATTTATTGCTATAATTGCATCCACGTTGGCTGAATCAAAATCTTCCAGCACGTCATTAATTGCTAATAAGTTGACTTTGACATTGGCGGAAACATCATCAAGAAATTGCACGAAACTGATTAGCTGCTCCTTGTTGGACATGTCCTAAACTTCATCACAAAGCATATTAAAGCGATTCGCCAGAGTTGGTTCCTCGAGCACTATTTCTCACACTGCACCTCCAGATCGATGTTGAAATAAATTGATATCTAGGAGATTAAATTTTTCAAGAAGTTTTAGAAGACGTGTAAACTTGCAGTTTGGCAGCTCTTGTGTAGCAGTCCAGTACAACAAAAGGAATGCGTTGTGATAGACATCTTCCCTCACATGTTCCCTGTTCATCTTCTTCTGAAAAGTTGAAACTCTACTCAGAAGTTCAGTTTTGATTGATGCAATATGTGGAGCAGAACAAGCATGTTCTTTAACCGTTTTACATTTGAATCTTACCGAGTCATCGATGTTAAACTTTTAAACTTTATTTTGAGGTTTTATTGAGTCATGCTTTCTACAAAGAATGCAAAACATCCCTTTTTCTTCCTCGTAGACAACCCAGGATATCCCGTTTTCTCACAGCATGTAAGTTTCAGTTGAAAATCCAGACATGTTGAAATTTGTGCTTCGCTGTGATTCACGCAATCTCTTCTTTACTTGTGTTTGTGCATCTTCTGTCTTCACAGCAATAGAAGCTATGCAACTTTTGCTGGCTAGCAAATGAGGAAGCTGTGAAGGACTTTAGTTCATCTTTCAGCACTGGTTTCGACTTAACATCCTTTGCTGGAAGTGGTGTGTTTGATGGATTGGCATGAATAGTGCAATCCTGTGGTTCTATTACTTCCTGGGGCCGGTTGTTCAAAGCTGGGTTAGCTTAACCCTGGGTTAGTGTAATACTTTAACCAGAATTTGAAAATCGTTCAAGTGAAATTTTTGAAAAGTTTATTGCTCAAAATGTTTCCCTTAATGGGTAGTTTAATCCCTCAAAGTTTCAAAGGTAAATAGTGTTTCATCACGGGGATATCAAACTGTTGGTTAATTTTAAACCTAGGATAACTGCTAACCCACCTTTGAACAACCGGCCCCTGAGAACTTTGAGAGGATGTGATTGTAGGCTTCAATACAACTTTTGATGACAGTTGTGCAGTTTCATCCTCATGTGGACATACTGTCACACTTTGCTTGGTGAATCTTTTTTCTTGTTTGAGTACATCTAAGAATGAAATAAGAATTATCAAAGTAGCTTGAAATTTACATGTAAATTAAAAGTGATTGGTTAATGTAGTTGGCTTAATTGAGTTACTGGTATAAAAAATTGAGGCTTTAATTTTGTCTTAAATATAATGTCTTGTTTGCATTTAACTCTTGATAAAACAACATAAGCTGTTCCTGGAGGTATGTTGTCGATGTCAAACCAAACAATGACATTCTTTAATGTTCGCCCTCGTGCTTTGCATATGGTTTTGGCATAGGCTGGCGAAAATAGATAAAATCAGATGACGATGTCATGATGTTTAACTGTGATGGGATAGATAGCAACAATTTTGCCATTAGGTAATTTGAGAAAAAGGTGTTACTGTGAAGAGTAGTGACTTCTGCAATTTGGCCATTTAAAACGCCACTTGGCTTAGCTCTGTTTTGCGTGATTACAACACGCATTCCTTCATATATATCACTTTCTGGTAAGTCACAATCTGCCTTTAAAGTAGCAAGAGGTTTTTCTGACTTAAAAACTGATTGTGTCATAGCCAGGGACGTCAGAACCGGGGGGCAATGGAGGCACATGCTCCCTCCCCCGAGTTTACAAAGTGCCCTTTTTCAATGTGCCATTTTGCACAATAGTGCCCTTTTACCTTTTTAGTTCTATAGAATTGAAAAATATGATTGCTGCATTGTCTTTGGACAAGTGGTTCACATGTACCCCTTTGGCTTATATGCACGATGTAAATCTCTTATATTCTCAAAGTACATTTAAAATTTATCCCCTGCCAATACACGCCCCTATTCAGATGAGGAAAATGTTTAGCCTTCAGCTCAAATCTTACACCTCCATGGGCGATAGGAGGCTAAGCGCCTTGCTGATAAGAGAGATTACTCAGATTATAGCAATCATTCATTCGTCATATGATATCCACATTGCCTTTGGCCCTTTGCGTTAACAAGTGCCAGCCTTTTACTTTGAAAGTTTGAACTATGACTACATTGTTTTTATGGAAATTTTGAGTGGATGTTAATTTCATAATGTAAACCTTAAAAAGTAGGTTCATAGCAGATAATTCTTGTTAATAATACTTTACGTATGTAAATTAATAACTGTTTACATTTAATTACAATATGGAGGCCACACACACTGAATGTGATTCGGCGTAACTTAGCCTGTGACTGCAATTACAGACTCTATTAATCGCATTTCCCCCTCAGTGGAGCAACCGATATAAATAGAGTCTGTATTCGCAGGTTGGCAATAATTCAGTGAATATTGAGTTTTATTTTAAAGTGGAAGGCAAGTCAGAAAAGTAAACGAATGCTTTGTTTAACCAATGGCGAAATATGTAAAATATGAACTGAAAGCTAGCACTGTTCTGGTTTGCTATATGGTCATAACTCGCTATAAAGCAGAGTTTCAATTTAAAAATGTCCGTCTTTTGAAATCAGTTGTTTCTAAGCTTGTTTCAAAAGAAATTAGTCGGGCAAAACATGGATATATGAATATACACCATCCCAATTAATGCTCCAAGTTATACGCTATTAACCTATTGCACTCCTAGAAACTCAAACTCATATGAAAAAGTTTTTTAATCAGAATATTTATTAGTTCCATTTCCATTATTGTATTTGTACGCCTGTACTAGTAACAAAAAAAAAGGAGTCATATGGTTTATTTGAACGAAACGAAGAGTAGAATACTATAAGTTACCTAAAATTCATTTCATGTTTATGTTTGCACTTTATTTAAAAAGAATTGCAGCCTTGAAATGCCTCGTAAAGAGTGCTTGAAACGATTGCGCGCCAAGCAGCTGGAGCTGGCAGCATCTGGTATTCCCCAGATAAATACATTTGGTTTTCACAAAGCCCTATCTGAGATTCCATTGCAAGATTTAAGATCAGTATCGGTTGAAGGAACACCATCTTCTTCAAATGAAATTGTGGAAATGAACATTAATTTTGATGAGTTTGATACTACCCCTCAGGCAGACAGTACATATATTGCAATAGCAACAGGTGAATGTCAATTTCCATCACAACTGACAATTCCACGACATGATTTTGAAATCTGTGATGCCTTTCCAGAATCATTTGATCTGACAGAAACAGACACTTCTGCAGAGTCAAAAATCGGTTGCGCTACATTTGAATGCCAAGCAGGCCAAACTTCACCTAAGTCCTTTAAAGAGTTGACATGTGATGCAGCTGAATACACCAAAAAAAAGCAAACGAATGACGTTTACCTGACACTAGTGAAGTCTGTGAAGACATCTCTACTTCATCTTTCTGTTTTTCTGTAGCTCCAATGCAACAGTGTTCCACCTACGAATCAGCTCCAGAAGATTCCTGCACAACTACAAACCAGTCATTAAAATTGGGCTGTCTAGCTGTTTGTTGCACACAAGATTTTCCTTACAAGCCTGCAGCAGCAGATTTGAAAAAAACTTCCGTGAGACAGAGTGGAAATGATGGAAAGACTCAGCAGTGTCCATCATCCATTTTCTCAAAGTATAACTGGGGAACATACCGCTTGACACACGGTTGTATTCCATGTTTTTTCTGCAAAACAGTAGCTGAAAAATACTACATTTGTCTAATAATCACATGGAGAAAGCATTTAGTTTTGGGGGGGGGGGGTTCAGTAACTGGAAAAAATGCTATGAAAATTGAAAAGCATCAAAGCTCCAATGCCCACAAAGAGTCTATTGAGAAATACATGTTTCTAACAATACAAATATGAAGGTCGCTGCTTAGCTTGACAAACAGCACAAAGACCAGCAAAGTACCCGAAGATTTCTATTTTTGAAACAATTAAGTAGTCTGAAATATCTGCTTCGTCAAGGTCATGCTATACATGGAAGTGAAATATTAGAAAGCAACCTTATTCAGCTTCTTAAGACGAGATTGGAGGATGTTCCTGAATTAAGCCAGTGGATTGAGAATGGACAGTAACTCAGTTCAGATATTATCAATGAGCTCATTGAAATGATGGGTAATGCCGTTGTTAGATACATCCTGGAAGACGTGAAAGCCAATGCAGGATTCTTTGGAATGATTGCTGATGAGTCTTGTGACATTAGCAACAAGGAGCAACCTACATGCATTCTACGATGGGTATCTTTGTCTGACTTGATCACTCATGAAGATTTTATCAGCATGTATTTAATTAAAAAACGTGACACAGAAACCATAGCTGCCTCTTTGAGAGATGTTCTGTTGCGCTCTAACCTAGGATTAATCAACTGTCGATGGCAAGCTTATGACTGTGCAGCAAGGATGAGTGGTCGTCTTAACGGAGTAGCCGCCCATCTACAGGCAGTTAATCCAAAAGCCCACCATACTCATTGTTCAAATCATCTATTAGATCTGGCGTTAAAAGCATCTGCAAAACAAAGTAAGGTCATCAGTGATACTTTGAGCTTTGTCCAGGATCTAGGGACGTTTATTAGGCACTCTCCTTTAGGGATGTCTACATATCAAAGTATTGCCAAGGATCTTGAACCCAACGAGACTGTTGAAAACCTGCATCTTCTCTGTCCAACGCAATGAATGGTAACAAAAATTCAATAACAGCAGTGTTGAACAATTACCAATCCCTGTATTCCACATTGGTCAGTAGTTCGGAGAATACATGTGATCGCGAAATCGGGGACAAAGCAGCAGGCCTTTCAGACAAGTTAACGAAGTTGCATTTCGCGAAAAACATATTCAGTGTGTGCGAACAGCTTGCGATTACATTACAGAAGAAAGGGATTCTTGCTTAGACTGTAATGACTGGAGTAAATGCTTTGAGGGATAATTTGCAACTGGCAGAAAAATGACTGCGATATCTTTTTTGAGCAAACCATAGACAAGGCAAATGTACTCAGCATGGTATGTCAGCCAGTTCTACGTCGTCCAAAGAAAGTTCCTCGTCGTCTAGAGCATGGTAATTCTGTACAACACCAACACGACTCACCAAAATCAGTGTTCCGAGCACAATGCTATGAAGCAATTGACACGTGCCAGGCTGAACTCACCAGGTGATTTGATGAAAGTTCATATGCACCTCTTCAACATCTTGAAGACATTTTCCTCAACGATGACATTCAAACAGCTTATGGCCACTACACTGGAAGTTACAGAGGAACCGTGCATAGTCAGTGTAACCTGAAACTTAGAAAACCAAAATTCATTCCGGTTGTGTTTCACAACTTAGAAGGATATGATTTACATTTGTTCATAAATGCACTTGGAACAACCAAAGACAAAATAAACTGCATACCAAAGACAGAAGAACAATATATAAGTTTTACAAAAGAAATTATCACAGATGACTTTAAAAATTATGACACCAGAAAATTAATCCAAGTAAAAAGACAATTAAGATTTATAGATTCATTTAAATTTATGAGTAGTGGTTTAAGTAGTTTAGTAAACAATCTTGACAGCACAGAATTGCCTTCTCTTAAAAACTATTACTCAGATCATATAGAATTGTTATCTAGAAAAGGTGTATATCCTTATGACTATATGAACTCATTTGAAAAGCAAGCTGAACCCCAACTTCCACCAAAATGTGAGTACTATTCAAAATTAAACGACTCTGATATATCAGACCAAGACTACAATCACGCACAAAATGTCTGGCGTGTGTTTAAAATGAAAACAATGAAACACTACCATGACCTATACTTGAAAACAGATGTGTTGCTGTTTTGCGACGTGTTAGAATCCTTCCAAAAAGTATGTCTGAATAATTATCAATTAGATCCCGCATTGTATTACATGAGTACAGGACGCTGCGCTGAAGTTAACAAAAATTCAACTAGAACTATTGTCTGAACAAGATATGTATCTCATGATAGAACACAGAATTAGAGGTGGTGTATCTATGATAATGAAAGACATGTGCAAGCAAATAAGTGCTTAAACAACTACAACTCGGAAAAACAATCAATTTATATCCATATTTAGATGCTAACAATCTCTATGGCTCGGCAATGTCAAATCCACTTCCAACCCATAATTTCAAATGAACGACATCACGTGAATTAAACAACTGGCGGGAAATACCTTGTATTTTAGAAGTAGACTTGGATTATCCTGACGACCTACATGACAGCCACAATGATTATCCATTGGCTCCAAAAAATTAAAACTGAAGGAACCAAACAAGTTGAAAAACCAAATCCAACTTCAAACTCAAAACAGAATTACATAGTACATCATAACAGTCTTAAGAAATATATAGAAAAAGGACTAATATTGACAAAAATACATCGTGGAATTAAATTTGAAGAATCAACTTGGCTAAAGTCCTACATAAACAAAATACAAATCTTAGAACAAAGTCTAACAATGATTTTGAAAGACTTTTTCAAATTAATGAATAATTCAGTATTTGGGAAAATGATGGAAAGCATAAGAAACCAAGTGGAAGTTCAACTAGTCAAGAATGAACGTGAAGCTGAGAAACTCATTAAGAAACCAAATTACAAAGGCCACACAATAGTTTCACAAAACCTAGCTGCAATTCACATATATAAAACAAAAATAATATTGAATAAACTCAGGCGTTGTGTGTCACGAAATTGTCCAATCAGCTGCGGCCATTTTCCTTTGATCCAGCCGCCTTCGTGGCTTTCACGCACAAGCGGTATATTTCACAAAGTGTACGATTAATGTGTTTTTTTTATTACTTTTACGAACTTTGAAGTAGGTTTTAATTATCAACATGTATTATTTACTTAATTTGGTAAACATCTGTTAATTGTGTGTCAATCGTAGACCTACAAATCAATGTGAATCAATATAAAGTTTGTGTGGAACCTGGGAAGCCATTTTGTTTTCGTCGACGAACAATCAGTGGAAATATTGATGTAGCATCGGGTATATGTGGGTGCAATAGAACATCTGTTTGATGAACGATGTAGTTTTAAGTGTTAGCTAAGTTTTTGTCCACCTCTACCCGGGTCTACCCCCCAAAGTCTGGACAATGTCAATATGGCTATATGAAATATGAATACATAATGAAAAGAAGAGCTATACCAAGTGGGACTTTGCCTGGAAAGCCTGCAACTAAAGTAAACAGAGATAGAAAAATACAACCTAATTTGAGGAAAGACTTGTTTGACTTCAAGCCAAAAAAGGTGATTAATTCTTCAAAGTAAAAAGTAAGCATGATTTCAAGAGTTTGCCAACAGTTAAATAGCACAAATACCATAGTATTAAAGTATGTAGTGTATTTATATGAAAGACATTCTTATATGAGGTGAGAGTTTTTCTGTTGCTATTATAAGTTTGTGAACAACAAATGTTTATATTGATAGGATGTAAAAGTCCTTTCAGAACCATGGTCAAATGATCAAAGAAGAGCTTTGGTCAAGTTTGTGGCACTCTATACACCTGTG
The DNA here is from genome assembly GCA_025400095.1 of Phenganax marumi. Lineage (NCBI taxonomy): Eukaryota > Metazoa > Cnidaria > Anthozoa > Malacalcyonacea > Clavulariidae > Phenganax > Phenganax marumi. Next base: position 8,770 of record JAODVM010411999.1, read on the forward strand.
GATAGCAGTGACTCTTTTTCCTGGCCTGCAACAAAAGACCCAAATTATTGAAATATATGTGCAGAATCAATTTCAAATTCAACAGGAAAATTGAAAAGATCAGGTATAAATAATTTTTTTCTAGCTATAAATTGTATATGACTACTAGGTATGAGAACCTCAGTACAGTACCTGGAACGCTGATCAGTTTATGAGTAACTATATTAACTTTATTAGTGATTAACAATTTATTGACGTTGATTAGGGGGAATAATTGGGTAATTTAATATGATTTCACCGACAAGACGTGTTAGTCTGTATGGGTGATTCAACTGTGTGTTTTGATGTTCGGCTGCTAACCTGGGAAAAACTAAGAGATATTTAGAGCGTGGGAACCTGGCAAGAAGTAAGTGACCAGTGATTAAAGGAAAGCGATATATATATAAATTATGCGCCTAATTTGTAATCCTTATTTTAGATCGAATAGAATCAAATATAAATTAATCAAGAATAAAATTAGAGAACTATACGATTCCACGTTTTCCGTTCTAAATCTGGCCCGACCTTCCAGTACCTTTTTGTAATAGAAACATGAAGGCACAATGCACTTAGGTGCATTAAATACTTTGTTATTTTGAGGGAAAAGTTTCATATACAAATCCCTAGGCACTATTTAAACATACATATTATCGAAACAACATACTGTAGCAGACTGCATGTACATATTGATGGTTGACGCACTTGTGGCAAACTCAGCATTTTATACATTTATTTTGTATACTAAACATTGCATTTGATTAGAATCTAAAATAGATAATTATCTTGTTTCATATAGGAAATGCTTGTAGACATCAAGTTAACTTGTTTATTCGAAAGAAATTTAAAACATTGAATGAAGCTGAGGAAGAGTTAGGTGTTAATTGTTTTCAGGGAGGAATAAAAGTACCACCTGGTTGCAGTGATGATGAACCATCTACACCAGTTTCTTCTCAACTGTTAGAATCATCAACGTGTTATCTGTAGTGTTTGGTCATTCACCTTACCGTCAGTCAAAGCAAAATACTTGCTTTGGGGACATCATTTTTGACATCATAACCTTTTTATCAACAATGACAAACAAACTTCGAACTGAATTGATTCAACATTTATTCATGCATTTGTTGTCCCTTGAATATGGAGAAAAGTATAAGGGATTTGTACCAATGGATTTTTTGGAGCTTTGCAGTACAAGCATTAGAGTATTAAAAGACAATAAGAAGGACAATATTTTGTATCACTTAGCCTAAGGTCTTGGATTATAACGAGAAGATGGCACAGGTCCTAGAATTCCCATACATAAAATGCCATTTGCAATGTTAAGCTACACTATCTGCTACTTCTCAAGTGAAACAGTTAACAACATAAAAGTAGATCCTGATTATATTGAATGGGAAGCCACCATGTATGCAAATTTTGGGCATAAGTGGATGTGCTTGCAACGTGCACCTGGGTTTGCTTATGAGGATGATCTTAGCAAGGATGAGGAGTTTGGTGATAATGTGCAACTAGTAAGTTTTAGCAATACTAACCATAATCTGTTGCAACAAGCTTGGACTGAAACATGTGTGGATATTGACATAGAGTGCAAGGCTTCAA
>JAODVM010412010.1:0-10382 GCA_025400095.1 Phenganax marumi
GAACAGGGATATGAACATGAACATGGATATGAACATGAAAATGAACATGAACATAAACATGAACATGAACATGAACATGAATATTAACATAAACATGAATATGAACATGAACATGAACATGAACATGAACATAAACATGAACAACAACATGAACATAAACATGAACATGAACATGAAGAGGAACAGAAACAGAAACATAAAAATGAGCATGACCATGAACAGGGATATGAACATGACCATGAACGTGAACGTGAACATGAACATAAACGTGAACGTGAACGAGAACGTGAACATTAATAGGAACAAGAACATGAACATGAACATGAACATGATAATGAACACGAACGTGAACATGCACAGGAACAGGAACACGAAGTGAACGAGAAGATGAACGTGAACACGAATAGGAACAAGAACATGAACATGAATATGAAAATGAACATGAACATGAACACAAACGTGAACGGGAACATGAACATGAACTTAAACAGGAATATAAGCAAGAAGAGGAAGAACGAGAAAAGAGCAAGAACTTCAACATGAAAATGAATAGGAACATGGACAAAAATATGATCATGTCCAGGAAGAAGAAATACACTTGAAGTTAAACAGGAAAAGGTAGAGGAAGAGGAAAGGGAATAGTGAGAGAAACAAGAAACAGAAACAGGAATAAAAACAGGAACGAGGATGAGGATAGAGACACTACAAGGATAGGGTCATAAGCCAAGAATGAGATTCGAAGAGAGAGGGGAAGTACAACACAAACAGCAAGATGGACATGGACAAGAAAAATAAGAAGAAAGGGAAAAGAACAAGAATTGGAGAAGGGACATGAAGGAGAACATGAATATATATAGACAGGAAGAGGGGAGCTGGACAGGAAAGGGAACAGACATAAAGACAGGGAGAGAGAACCTGGAACGGGAACAAATTCAGCAATTTAAACAGGGCTAGGAATGAGAACGGGGTCAGGGACAGTGGCAGGAACAGGGACAAAGACAGGAACATAAACGAGACCAGTAACAGGGACAGAAAAATGAAGAAGAAGAAGAAGAAACTGACAGGAAGAGTTGCAGGAACAGGATCAAGGGCCTTGTTTGGTGGAACTTTATCAGTTTATCTTTTCTTTCCAGAAAATCAGGCTGTTTTTTCCTTGCAGAAACACTAAAGCTTGTAAACTCTGAAACGTTTAACTCTATCATCGTTTTCACTTCTCTTCTACTTTTGCAAGGTAGCGAGGTTCAGATCGACGCCATCTTAGTTAAATCGATTATGTTTGATATGCTATAAAGGGATATTTACCGATAACAATAAAACAAATAAATGAAAAAAAGAATTAGGGAATCGTTCAATCAATATTGCTTAATTTACTATATACTAGTTATGCAATGCTTTCTCGTTGGATACCGTGTAATATGCCACGCGTCACTGGTATTTTTCCGAGGAGCCTTTAGGGACGCACCACTAGAAAAGTGAAAGGGGGGTAGCCCATTTTGCCCGGAGCATGTTATTTTTTTGTAGGACAATTTGGTGTGCAATAATTTTTTTTTAATACCTGCAAAGCTTTGCAGGTTTTTTTAGGGGTATCACATACCAAAAATCTGAAGATATGAATCTGTTCAAACAATCTTTCGTAATTGTAAAGTTGATATATTGCAATATGAACCTTTGGGATCAAATCAAATAAATATAAGAGAAGACAAAAAAATAATTCATACGCAGGTAAAGGTTTACATTGCCTAACTAGCTCACATAAAAGGTCCAGCTCTCCAGAGGTCAGTAGGTCCAGCTCTCCAGAACAAGTTCTCCAGACAGCAACCAGAATATCCAGCTCTCCAGATGGCTCACAAAATAGGACATTTTGCAGCTCTTGTTTGGTTTTGGTATTTACAATTAATCGGACCACAATCCCTCGGATCTAGCGTTGTTTGATTTTTTTAACGTGTTCGCTTGGACTTGGACGTGTGTGTGTGTGTTTGTGTGTGCTTTCTGTGGTAAACTGCATTTGGCCTACCCCCCCTTTACTTTTCTAGTGGTGCGTCCCTTAGGCAAGTGCTTATACAAAGAAAATGCAAATGGCTAGTTCCACGGTATCCCACGAGAAAGCATTCATAACTTCTCTATCCCATGCGTACTATTTAATACTAAAGTCTGAGATGTGAAACACAGATACAAATAAAATGTGAAGTTAAATTAAAAGATTTACATTCTAATGGAATCTAAATGAAAGCCTCCCCCCCCTAAAAAAATATCCAATAGTTTCAGTCTATTTCTACTGCATAATGTTTTTTAAAAATACAACACTCAAAATGTACATTCAGTGTTTGATGAACCAATCAGAGCGCGGGAAAAGTCCTATTCACCTGTTTGGTTAATACTAAATAGAGGTATTCACCGATAACAATAAAACGCGTATATGGTAAAAGGAATTTTGAACCTCGAGTAAAAGAAACGTTTTCAGCTTTTAAAATTCGAAAACGTTTGTATTGCCTAAGGTTCAAAACTCCTTTTATCATTTGTATATTTTGTTATCCATGTAATATCCTCTATGTATACTCTTTGAAAGAAGACTGAAATCGTTGGTGAGGGATACAGGAACTTTCGCGGTTTGAAGATAAGTCATATCAAAAAGTAGAGGTCTTTTTAGAGTCAATCCAAGAGAAGACTTCAGCTTCCTTCAGTTTAAGATCATATTTAGTTTTTTAAAATCGTAGGTGCTAATCAAAAAGAAAAATAATAAATTTTAACCGTGGCGTCGGGTAAAAGATTGATTGAAGTCGTGCGAGAGAAGACACAAGAAATGGATAGAAACAAGGACACAGGAAAACAGGACGAGTAAGAAGATGAGAAACAAGAACGGAAGTATAACCAAAAACAGCAACTTATATTATGAACATAGACAGGAGCAGAGTCAAGAACAAGAAGAAGAACAGGAAAAGGAGCAAAAAACTGAGTTTGAAATGAGTATAAAAAGGAACTGGAATAGTGACATGACCAGGGACAAAGACTGAAGAAGTAACAAAATAGATAACAGGAACAGATACAGAAACAGTAAGAACAGCAAAGCCAACAGCAAAAGGAACAAGGAAGAAAGAAAACTACCCTGAACATAAACAGAAAAAGGAACATCAACAAGAACAGGAACAAGGACACAAACAGGAAAAGGAGTAGGAATATAAACATGAACAGGAACATAAACGAGGAAATGAACCGCGAAAAGAGCAGAGAAAGGAACGATAAGGGGAATAGGAACGAGCACTGGAACAGAAACGGGTGCAGGAAATTCACACGAAAGGGAATATAAACAGGAAAACGAAAACGAGCATGAAAAGGAATAACGAAAGAAAACATGAACTGGAAAAGCAATGGATCAGAAATACGGAATGAAAAAGGAAAATATGTAAAAAGACATAAAGGCCTAGAACCAGCAACTAGAACAGGGGTATGAAAAGATACAGGGACTAGGACAAAAAGAGGGTATAGAATTGGGGAAGGGATTAGAAAAAGAATCGGACTGAAGACGGGGACCAGAACTGGGGTAGGAACAGGCACATGAACTTGAATAGGAACAGGTACAAAAACTGGAATAGGAACAGGTACAGGAACTGGGATAGGAACACGAACAGGAACTGGAACAAGAACAGGAACAGGAACTGGGATAGGAACAGGAACAGGAACTGGGACAAGAACAGGAACAGGAACTGGGATAGGAACAGGAACAGGAACTGGGATAGGAACATGTACAGGAACAGGGATAGGAAGAGGTACAGGAACTGGGATAGGAACAGGAACAGGAACTGCGGTAAAAAAAAACAAGGAACTGGGATAGGAAAGGCACAGGAACTGGGATAAGAACAGGAACAGGAACTGGGATAGGAAAAACAAGGAACTGGGATAGGAACAGGAACAAAAAATGGGATAGGAACAGGCACAGGAACTGGGATAGGGACAGGAACAGGAACTGGGATAGGAAGAGGAACTGGAGCAGCAAAAGCGCCAAGAAGAAGGACAAGAGCAAGTACAGAAACAGGGTCACAATAGCAAAAACATCAAAAACAGGAACAACGTAAAACTACGAAATGAGGCCTATGAACTTTATTTTAACAGAGGACCCTCGGATGGGCTTTTTGACAAGATGGGTTTTTTCTAGATGGACTTTTTTTCGAAATTACTTTTGCAAAGTCAAGACGGGGACTTCTTTTCAAAATAAATGCTGCAAATATTGAGAATTGCTGTTATAAAACAATAGGACTGTCGAAGACATTTTTCAGTCATGAAATTTTGTTTAATATTAAAAAATACTTACGAAAAACAAGAACATCATTATTTCAATTACAATGATCATCAAAACTTGCCGACAACAAACTATTTTTCAGCCTAAACAGCAACTACAACAATAGACAATGGATACTTGGTGGAGGTTTTGAAATCCCCTACAGCTTCTACGTATTTGCTAACGAGCTTACAAGAAGAGATGCGAACAAGGCGACATTCGGAAGATAATAAAATAAAGTTGATACTGACACGATAAAGAGTGACGCTATCCTAGTCATCAGAGAGAACGTCAGTCTGCAGCACGGAGTAAACTTAACTGACATTAAATCACCTAAACTATAAACCAAGGGGGTTTTTCATTGTTTATTTGTTTGTTTATTTGCATGCGGGCCGTACGGCTGCCTATTTTTTAAGTCTCTGTTTACTCCAAGTTTTAATCGTTTTAACCGCGTTCTTTAACTCAAACGTTATCAGCTACATCAAGAAACGCTAGGAAGCAAGGCTATGCTGGTTTATTCGAGAAACTCGCTGCTCAAGATCCAAAAATTATCAAAGACCCAAGCTTACTGCTTCCAGAACGAAATAAGAAGAAAACCAAACAATGCAATCTCACCCGAAGTCTTTAATCGCTTTAAATCTGCTGAGATCCTAAGATCCTTTCGAGGTAAGCTTGGTGGACGCACAAAAGGTGATCTAAATGCTATTGAAGTTGTGGACTCAAGACGTTCGACTAACCAAAATCCAAAGATAAATGCTCAAACGATAAACCAAGGGAACTTATTAAATATTCAAATTGACACCTCCAGTTCCATTAAAGCTATTATAAATTCAGAACAAGATCGAAGACAAAGGACAGCAATGCAAACCAGCAGTAACCTGAAAGTTGCACATGTAGACATGCTCTCTTCGGAACGCATCACACCTTATCAAGCTAAGAGCACTCGCCACTTCAGAGAAAATTGAGATATTGACTATCTCCGAAACTTTGCTGAACACAACAATAACAAACGACGAGATCCAAATCGACGGCTACAACATCTATAGACTCGATCGTTTACACAAGAAAGGAGGTGGAGTGTGTGCGTAAATTCGCGAAGATATCAAAGCGTCTATCTTGAACAATATTACACAAATATCTGAAACTAACTTTCACCAACTCCGGCTAAAACTCCAACACAACAAATTGAAATCTATATTAATTTGTGTGTCATACCGACCGCCAGAATGCCCGCTTTCCTGCTTTGAAGAGATGTTCAAGCAACCTACATCCATGCCCTAACACTGGGCAAGCCAATCTTTGTCCTTGGCGATTTGAACTGTAATAGATTGAAGGATTGCCCTGAGAACCGTGTACTGACCGATTTCTCAAAAGAGATGAATCTGACTCAAGTCATTAGCTCTCCAACAAGAATCACCGACACCAGCCAAACACTGCTCGATGTGATTCTCACTTCATCCCCTGATCTGCTGCGTGACTGCGGCCCAATCAGTGACCATCTTCCTGTTTATGCCGTACTCAAACTGAAAGTACCAAAGCCCCCACCCCACTACATCACAGTCATAAGCTACAAGAATTATGAACCATCACTATTCACAGCAGACCTGACCAGTTTCTCTCTATCTTTGCAGATTATGTTAACGCCAAACTAACGACCTTCAACTCAACCTTTCAGACTACACTTGAAGCCCATGCACCAGTTAGAACACTGAAGATTCGAAGTCGCCCATGCCCTTATGTGACACCTGAGATCAAAGAACTGATGAATTCCAGGGATCTGCTTCTCAAACGTTTTAAGCAGACCGGCAACCACAACGACTGGCTGCATTTCAAACAACTCCGTAACAACATGAAAAATAAACTGAGAACTGAAAACTACATTTCAAGCGAGGTCCATAAGCATAAGGAAAACCCGGGAATCCTATGGAAGATAATTAATAGCAGCATCCCCTCCAGAGAAAAGGGGACTCCACGTGTTTACAGTAACGACCACAGGCTTAAGACACTCAACTTACTGGTAACCGACGCTCTCCTTGAGGCGATGAACAGAAAGAATGTAACAGCCCTTGTTCTATTGGACCTTTCCAAAGCATTGGACAGCATCAGTCATCTACCTGACCTACCTGACCGGACGGTCACAGTCTGTCCGTATTGGCTCCACACTTTCATCGGCCTGCCCCATCACTCACGGGATGCCTTAAGGCGCCATACTGTCTCCCCTGTTGTTCTCGAAATATATGAACGATCTACCTGCAGTCCCACACACGTGCCGCCTTGAATCATATGTCGATGACACTAACGTTTTCATGTCTTTTCCAATCAAAGACATATTAACGACCAAGGTGACGCTTGAAGAAGATCTACAGCGTATCGCTCAATGATGCTCAGCCAATCAGCTTTTAATAAACCCTGACAAAACCAAGTTCCTCCTAGTGGGCACATATCAGTTGCTACAAAGGCTTGCCACCACTCTTGAGCTAAACTTCCTGGGCACAAACATCAAACCGTACTCTTCAGCACGAGATTTGGGTGTCGCTCTCGACCCCCATTTATCATACGATTCGCACATCAGCAACCTGGTTTCTTCGTGCATTTCCAAACTCTGTCAGATAAACCGAGTCAAGAACAGCTTTGATGCCGCAACCTTATCTGTAATTGTTTCTGCTCTCGTAATCAGCAAACTCATGTACTTCGACAGTTTGGTCAAACACAAGTTCCAAGAACGTCAAAAAACTTCAGGCTGTTCAGAACTTTGCTTGTAAGATCATCACAAACAGCAAGAAGTATGATCATATTACACCACTCCTTAAAGATCTGCACTGGTTGCCCATCAAAGACCTATTATCTTATAGAGAAGCCAGCATGTGCTTCGAATGCATGAACTCTTTAGTGCCAGCCTATCTGTACACAAAATTTAAAAAGAGATCTGCAATTCATGTACACACTACCAGAGGTAGAAACAACTTCCAAATCCCTTATTTCAAAACAAAGTCAAGTCAGAGAACCTTCTTGTTCAGAGCAACAAAAGTATGGAATGAAATGAACACTGAACTAAAATCTCAGTAATCCCTGACCCATTTTAAAAACATATTGAAACGGAGCATGCTCGATGATTTTATTAAAACAAACTAAGTCGTACTTTTACACCGCTGTAGTTTTTATAAATTTTGTGGTCATATATTCATTATCCTTTTACATTCAGTCCTAATGATCTCAATTTTAGTGTATTTTAATATAATGATGTTAAATGTAATGGAATTTTAAAAGCCTGTAAAGGAATTTCAATAAAGTATGTATGTAGGTTTATTTCCGTTTCTTTGACAATCCTTTGCAATATAAGTGCTGTCTTGAAACGAAGCCCATACTATCTTGAAAAGAAGCCCATGGTCTTCTTTTCGATATGAGCTTCTTTGCAAGATTACTTTTGCAAACTAAAGAGGGAGGCTTCTTTTCGAGATGAGCTTCTTTTCAAGGTTACTTTTGCAAACTAAAGAGTGAGGCTTCTTTTCGACAAGAGCTTCTTCTCGAGATTAAGCCCACCGGACTTCTTTTCGAGGTTTTACGGTATGTCTTTTTCAGCTTGTGCAAGGTAACCGTGTACTTCATTTTGACAACGTGTTTCTGGTACAAAACGATAGGGAAAGATCGGGAAAGAGCCCAAAGACATCATTATCACTTTATCACGAATGTAAGCAATACATAAAACTCACTTATGCTACAGTTGGTGCCGTTGAATCCAACCACACAAGTACAGGTGTATGAGTTCACTCCATCAGTGCACGTTCCTCCATTCAGACACGGGTTTGGAGCACAATCGTCGATATCTAGTGTATCGATTAAAAACGCTTTTTTAGATTTTAGTTTTCCAGAAACTTTTATATTATGATGTTAAAATGTTTAATTCAATAGAGGCAGTTCAAATTCCATTGAACTGTTTGTAGGAAATCATTTTTTTAATTTTTGGTACTGGAAAAAAATAAGCTTTAATTTCACGAAAATCAATAAAGTGGACTCAGAGAATGATACCGAGATTCTCCTGTAAGTGTAAAATGCTACATTCCATTCTGTGTATTCAAATGAAAAGCTCTTGAATACATTAAGTGGCAAATAATACATGAACACCATGTTATACTTTGGGGTTTTAACTAACCGTTTTCACAGTTGGTGCCGTTGAACCCTTTAGCACAAAAACAACTGTAAGAGTTCACTCCATCAGCACAGCTTCCTCCGTTCTGACATGGATTTGGCGCGCAGTCATCCATGTCTGTGGGGTTGATAAAATGTTTTAAAAATAATAATAATAAAGATGATGAGGAAAAAAATGGAAATGTAGTGAAAATGATAGTGATAATGATAATAATTTTGATAGTGATAGTGATAGTGATAATGGTAGTGATGGCGATAGTGAAGGTGATAGTGATGGTGATAGTGATAGTGGCAGTGACAGTGATAATGATAGTGATAGTGATTGTGATAATGGTAGTGATGGCGATAGTGATGGTGATAGTGATGGCGATAGTGATAATGATAGCGATGATGATAGCGATAGTGATAGTGATAATGATAGTGATAGTGATAGTGACGGTGATAATGATAGTGATAGTGATAGTGATGGTGATAGTAATAGTGATAATGATAGTGACTATTTTAAAAGAGTATATACTTTTGCTAACTGTAATAAAATGTATAATAAAATTATTCTACTACTGATAAAGTCACTGATTATTCCAGCGTCATTTAGCGTTCCATAGGATTGCCCCTCTATACATAAAGTTATTTATGGCCCGGTTTGTATGGCAGACTGTGACCTCAAATAGTGTGCCAGCCGCCTGAGATCTTGCGTTGTATGGCTTAGAGTACTCCTCTGCTACTAAACAGTGTAGTTTATGGCTAGGTAGGTATTTATAGTTCTTTATAGTGTGCCAGCCGCCTGAGATCTTCCGTTGTATGGATTAGAGTACTCCTCTGCTACTAAACAGTGTAGTTTATGGCTAGGTAGGTATTTATAGTTCTTTATGGTGTGCCAGCTGCATGAGATCTTGCGATGCGTGGATTAGAGTACTCCTTTGCTTCTAAACAGTGTGGTTTATGGCTAGGTAGGTATTTATAGTACTTTATAGTGTGCCATCCGCCTGAGATCTTGCGTTGTAGGGATTAGAGTACTCCTCTGCTACTAAACAGTGTAATTTATGGCTAGGTAGGTATTTATAGTTCTTTATAGTGTGCCAGCTGCCTGAGATCTTGCGTTGTATGGATTAGAGTACTCCTCTGCTACTAAACAGTGTAGTTTATGGCTAGGTAGGTATTTATAGTTCTTTAGTTTTATAGTAGTTATATAATTATTTATAGTTAAGATTAATTGTAGTTTTAGCTAGCAGATGTATAGATACTATGTAGAGAAGCTGCTAATAAACCTTTATTATTATTATTATTTATAATTCTTTCGATGCAACTTTAGTTTGGCTACCACGTATCCCCTTCAAAATACCCAGAAAAAATTCTGACAAAAATGTTAAGAAAAAATAGCCAAACATTTGCAATTTGTATGTACTGTCATTTGCTTTCAATTCCGAACAAACAGTGTAATTTATCTTTCATTGTAGCCTTCAAGAACTGGATTTGAAAATCGTTTTCTGAAAAAACCAACACCGTTAAGGCCCTTCAACCTAACGTGGAAATCTGTCCATGGTTTGGTACAATGAATTCCAATATTGAGTTTGAAATACCCAAGATTTCGAGCGCTCGCTTCCAATTGAACGAGAAGGCTTAATGGACTGTCTGTTCTAAATCCTACCAGGAGAGAGCTAACTAACGTTATTTGCCACCATAAATGCCAACATTAAATTACAGCAAAAGTAAGAAACGCCGTTTTAATTAGTCAGCCTAGGGGGTTTTTATGTATGTATGTTGCTTAGAAAAAAGGTAGTTCCAACAAAAAATAAATTATTAATAAATTTTTATCGAATTTCTATTCCATTTTGTTTCAAAAGATAGGGAACGTTATACAAAATTAGTCTTTTACACTTGAGAGAACAAGATTTGCTCTTTTGTTTGAAATACCGACAATGTTCCTGTATCACGGTTTTATTATATACATTTGGTTTAACAA
>JAODVM010412021.1:0-10381 GCA_025400095.1 Phenganax marumi
ATCGATTTACGTCATCGTTTTCAAATGTTTGCGGTTACAGTGCGTCCACACGTATCCGCATTCGTTGCGTTTTCAAAGTTTCCACTCTGGAGACCGTTTTCAAAAGTTTGCGGTTACGGTTTGCGTTTTCGCCAGATACGTGTGGACGCTAAGTGTAACCGCAACAAAATGTTTGCGGATACAAACGAATCCGGATACGTGTAAACGGGGCCTAATACAACTTCTGATCTTTGTTGACTATAACAACTCGTTCGAATCTAAAAACTGTCTGTCTCGAATCAATCAATGACTGTATAGCTTGAAAAATCATGGTCTTCTCTAGTTCAGGTGTTGGTCTTTGAAAAGAGGAATCATTCATTTGTTTAGTCTTAAGCTACAGTCTTGTGCAATCTGTTAACTGTGTCTTGTAACATTATCCGCTTCTGCGACAAAATGCTTGTGCAAGGAAAAAATTAACAAAATGTGAATCTAGTTACTTGTCTGAACAGAATTTGAAATACAGAGAGTTCACTTTACTTGCAAACATGTTGCAGATGTTGAGAAAACTGAGGGGAAAATGAGTTGTCAGGTGCTTGTTCACTATATATTCAGCAGGTTACCTGGTATTGTGGGCATTTGAATATCCATGCCTCTTACCAAAAATTTTGGGTTGACCCTTGCTCATATGTCAGGCGGACAGTTGCCTCAGCTGCATAAATCTGATCTGCCCTGCTTTTGTCAGGGATGATAAAGGGCTCTAGTGTGGTGGCAGGTGTGTCATCTTGGTGTGGGTTATCTTGGTGAGGTGGTGTCTCTAGGACAGGCTGAGGGTGGGCAAAATCAGGGGCAAAACTATCAGGAGGAAGCTCGTCATCATGAATAGATGGCTTGGTTGCTTGAGGTGGCTTGGTTGCTGGAGGCTCAGTCGGGGAGTCCATAGGTCGTCTGTGGGATCAAGATAGGGTTTCTAGCAGTTTGCGAGCACAGCCATGGTCACAGTGCAAATCCTAAAATGAATAGGGGAGAGTTACTGTACAATGCAGTATAGCCCGTGGTAGCTATGCCACAGTTTGTAAAATTTTCCTTTTAAAACAGAACTTTTGTAGTGGTAGCAAACTTCAGAATCACATGAATAATGTTTTGACCATGGTGAATGGTTATTAAAAGAAGTGTTTGAATAATTTGGGAATAATACTAAACTTAAAGTACTTTGCCATGGAAACCCGAACTCTGTGGCGATGACTTGTGCTGATAGGTCATAGCAGGTTTTCATTTTTGAGTTGAGCCTTTTGTGCATTAGATTGAATCAGCTGTGTGGTTTCTTCCAGAGTAGTCACAATGCATGCTCGATGTTCGGCAATAGACAGACTTAAGTAGTAGACCGACATCCATGGGAAGCCGTGGCTCCCTACAAAAAGTGGGCTTCCAGGTGATTAAAGATGCGCCATGTTCATTATTGTCCAGACTGACATCAGAAGCTCTCGGTCTAACTAAAGTGAAAGACGAATAACTTGTTAACACTGTAGCAGACAACAAAGAGTTGAATGAATACAAAGATGTGGTTACTGGTCTTGGTTATATAGGAGACAACAAAACTGAGTTGAAAGAAGGAGCGATTCCAAAGCAAGATCCACCAGAAAGTGCCCCAGTAGCCCTTCATTACAAATACATCCAGATCCTGTGGTTTTGTATGCCCACGATGGAAGATGTGACATCAAAGCTCTGAAAGATCAAGGTGTTTACAGTTTTAAATGCAAAATTTGGTTTCCTGCAAATCAAGCTTGACGAATAGTCGACAAAGCTGACCATGTTTCATACTCCTTTTGGCTGTTACATATGACTCAAAACGCTGTTTGGTATATTTAGTGCACCAGAGTGCACCAACAAGCTTTGATAAATCATGGTCAACACCTTGTTAGCTTACTCAAGAGATGCAGCGAGCAAGGTTTGTAGCTGAACAAGTCAAAGATGAGATTCAAGCAGCAAAGCATGAAGTACAACGGTTACATTTTGATGGCAGGAGGAATGCTACCAGTGCCTACGAAAGTGGAAGCAATTATGCATATGCCCCATCCTCGTGACAAGGCAGAAGTTGCATGGTTGCTTGGGATGAATAAGTACCTTGGAAAGTTCCTACTGCTGCTTTCTGACACCTCTGAGCCACTGATAGACTTTGCCAAAGAAGGTCTGAAGTTCATCTGGTCACAGATTCATGAAGATACATTCAATAAGCTTGAGAATATAATTTTGCTGCCCTAGTTACCACCAGTTCTACACTACCAGGCCCTCAATAAGGAATGCACTTTAGAAACAGATGCTAGCGATTATGGATTGGGAGCTGTACTGTTGCAGAATGAAAAACCTCTTGCATTTGCCTGTCAAACACTAACCCAAACAGAAAGAAAATACTCGTAGATTGAAGAAGAATGCCTTTGTCTTGTTTTCTGATGTACAAAGTTTGATCATTTTTTGCATGGAAGAGCAAATATAAAAGTGTTAACTGGTCATAAACCACAGGAGACAATATTAGCTTAGAGTATCAACTCCACACCAAAGTGGTTACAGCGCATAATGCTGCGACACCAAATGTACCATTTAGAAGTAGTGTGCCAAAAAGGCTGTCATGTATATATCAGTGATCGCCTCTTAAGGCCTCCGTTTCACTCAAGTCAAAAAGAGAGTAGTAAATCGGATAATTATGATATTTTTGCGGTCAATGAAGAAAACGAGCTGATGACAGATATTGAAGCAATTGATCCCAATGTCTACCACAACGTTACGGATTAATCGTTAAAGAGAGTGGTGGAAGTCGCAGCTGCAGAATGAGAACTTCTTGACGTTAGCAATCTTGATCATGTATGGTTGGCCTAGTGATAAAGCACAAGTTCCCTTCAACATTAGAGAGTATATGTGATGAGTTTTCCATTCTAGACGGAGTAATTTACAGAGGCACAAGAGTTTTCATACCTACTGCATTGAGACCATGCATGCTTGAGCATATTCGCAGTGCTCATTTGGGAGCAGAAAGATGTATCAGAGCAGCTTGCAATTTGCTCTACTGGCCAACGATTCACAAAGATTTCGACTACAGGTGTGATAATTGTCAAACTCGTCAAGAGCACTAACCAGGGCAAACCAAACAATCAATGGAGAACCAACCTATTCCAAAACATAGATGGCAAAAGATGTACAAAGTTGTTTTCGTTCAAGATCTCATGGTTGATAATGTTACAAGATATTGGAGATATCGAAGTGTTGACAGGAAGGAGTGCCAAAAATATGGTTCTGCAAACAAAGATTTTTCGAGACACAGAGTGCCAGAGTTTGTCATATCAGACAATGGACTCCAGTATACAAGTAGTGAATATAAGAAGTTCTCAGAAGAGTGGAATTTCCAGCAACACACTTCCTCGCCCCATTAACCGACAGGGAAAAGTGAAGCAAAGGCAGCAGTGAAAAAAGCAAAGAGGATACTGAAGATAAGCAATGATCCATGATTAACAATCTTGGAGATGCAAAATACTGGTGCCAACAATCTTTGCATTATTTACACATCTCTCATGGAAACCAGTTTTCAAGTTGATGAGGCTAGCATAGAATTGTAAAAAAGTTTTTATTACCATTACTACTCTGAACTCGTATGCCCAAACAATACTGTGATGCAGCCACGGATAAAAGAATTCAGATATCCAAAGTCCACTTCTGTTTCCACACCATGTTCCTAGCAAGTTCCGTAAGCAAAGACCGTCACACCCCCCCCCCCGGGTGCAATCTTGAGAGTTATGTGTTTTTGGGAGATGAATGCCTCTCTTTAGGGCACTTGCTAGGAACATGGCAGGCATGAAAACTGACTGATGCAATTTTAAGCAGTCGGAAATCTGTATAGTCTCTCACTTGTGCACAGTCAAGGCATGATTTGGCATGTAGGTTTACAGAAATAGACAAGCCAGAACTTTTTACTAGGGCATGATTAAGGTGTGTCCAGCTTTGAACAAGCAATTTCCTGGATTTTCTCTTGTGTATAATTTTTTTTTCATTCATTAATCAACTTCAAAGATCGACATATGCGAGTAGTTTGATAGTCAGATAAAACATGCACGGTCAATGGAAACCTGGTTGGAAACTCAGCAGACTTGGAGGTGTTGACTATGAGCAATGATTGCATGCTGCGATGTCTTCACCTTGTCCAAGTCTATAAAAGTGGGCTCGCTTATATTTCAACTGCATGGTTAAGTGATCTGACTCAGTGCTGGTAATGAATGATACCATCTTCATGTTGAAAAGTGTTGTCTGCACTGCGAACAATTTCATGTAAACACTAACAAAAGGATTGAACAAAAACTTTGTCCAACTGTTTATACTACATCTTCAATTACTGTTAATATGGTAGAAATGGTCTTACAGTTTTTTCTTCTTTCAGGTGCATGCCATTCTTGTTAATATATTTGGAGGAATAATGAGGTGCGACGTCATAGCTGAAGGCATTGTTGCAGCAGCAAATCAACTAGATCTTAACATTCCTATAGTAGTAAGGCTGCAAGGTGAGGTTGTCAAGTGTATCAAAGAAAGCAAATTGAAGTTTTGACGGGCTGTTGTGTACCAAATGTCATTTTTACATAGTACGAACAACAACATGTTTTGGTTTTCAATGATAGTTTTTTCATGTTATTTCGGCAAGAGATGTCTAATTATTCATCTATTGAAGGATGCTTTCTTGGTCAAAACTGCATATTTGTCTGACTTGCTAAACCCCCTTCCTCTTTTTTGGTTTATTCTGTTGCTGGAAAGAATAGGTAGCGACTATCACGTCTCTCTTCTAAGATTTTGCCACCCAATTTTTAAAGTATTTGTTTTGACTGTATATCATAACCATTCATAACAATCACATATTATGATTCTGCTGCTCTATTTTGAAGTGTTTGCGAATCTGTTCTCCATGATGTAAACAGCCTGACAAAGAGCGGTGAAGCTAACCAAAATGTTTCTAGAATAATTAATTTTCAAACCTTCTAAATCCTTGAGTACCAACCGTTGAGAGGGATTATGAGGTTATAGTTTACTTTTAAAAAGTACTCACATAGTTCAAATTGTATTCACGGGTTCAAGAAGTCGTGTCAGAGATGTATTTTGGTAGTCAACGGTGTACATCGAGTTGGAGATTTATGCCTTAAAAATATGATAATCTTCAAGTAAAAAGTTGTCTAAAGCACAATCAGTTGAACCAGCATGTAACTCTCAAGTTGGTGAGAATGGTACATTTAAGAACAATATTGGTCAATCAAAAACAGGAAGTTCTTGGACTGGCCGAAAGACACTTTGCCAAACGAGTGTTTTGTTGAACGGACACTGTGACGAACAGACTTTTACTGAAAAGACATTTCGTGGAAGAGACCATTTGCCGAGAATGGTGATATTTTGGGGAGAATTTTTTTATCAAAGAGCACCCGCCTTATATGTCAAGTGCTTGGGCGATGACTCATGTCTTGCCTCTGCAAAAGAACTATCATTGCGTGGGACTGACAATTCTCATGTTGGGTCAGTAGCAGTGCATAACTATAATGACTTCTGTGGCAGATGACTCATTTGTTTGGAATGTGTTTTCATCCATGGAAAGGCAAGGGCGCAAGCACATTTTATTGAAGTATCATGGAATTCATTCAGACTACTCGGAAAAATCATAAAATGCTTTCAAGGGTGATGGTTATATTTTCGATAAGAAGAAAGATGAATCTGCTTACTGGAGGTGCGAGAAATGTAAAAAATGCTCTGGCAGCTTGTCAACTCTATTGACACATTATGGCAACAACCATCAGAACATTCTCATCCACCTGATCTGGCTCACGTTGCCCTTCAATGAGCAGTGTCAGCTCTAAAACATCGTGTCGAGACCTCTGAAGAATCTACCAGTGATATTGTGCAGAACTGCACCCAAGATTTTCCGCTCTCCACCGCAGGAATTCTTTCTAAAACAGAAATGCTGGCAAAAATGATCAAAAGAACACAAAAAGCCTCAGATGGCAATGGTATCCCTGATGACATGTGCCAAACTACACGTGGGGAACAGTTCCTGGCACTTCATGATGAAAACTGAAATCTTGACATCTTTGCAACCAGCAACAACATGGACATCCTTGTTTGCCAAAAACATTGGTTCTGTGACAAAACTTTTGATAGCACACCGATGGGGTACTAGCTCTACACATTACATGTGGACCACAACGAACTGCTGGGATAGACCCAAACAATGCATTGACTATCAAGTCATTCCAGGCCTTTGCATTTGTTCCAATGCATTGTGTAGCAGAAGCATTCCAAGAATTGATAACACATTGGTTGATGATGATACAGATGAAGTTTTCTCCAGATTCCTGACCTATTTTGAAGCCACTTGGATTGGTGTAGTTCAACGTGGCTGTCAACATCATCCTTTATTTGCCATCTCTTGGTGAAATGTGCACGTTTCGGTTGAGCAAGATCTTCCATGAACAAACTATTCCATCGAAGGATGGCATATCTCATTTATCTTCAAGTTCCCATAACCCCCTCTATGATCCATCGATTTTCTGCCAAGCTAGTTTAAGAATCAAACCAGCAACAAACATCTTCTGGAGCAAGTGCTTCCCAGCATTCCTCAAGCTCCTCCAAAGAAAGTGTCAGTTAGTGAATTCAAGATTAAAGGATATAGTCAGTGAAAGTAACACTTGACAAGAACACAATACTATACTTACTGGCTATTGTTCATAATTTGTATAAAATGTTTTAAACCTGGGATGTTTTAAATGAAATTCGCACATGTATCTGCTTGACATTAATAAAAAATTGTGCAAAATAAACCTTTACATTTATGAATGGTATTATTCTGATATGGCAATTTTTGGTATGTGCTTGCAAAACTGAAGGAATATAAAACTTCAGAAAATATCACTGTTTTGTACAAATGGTCTCTTCAGCAAATTGTCTTTTTTGTAAAAGTCTGTTCGGCAAAGTGTCCATTCGACCAAAGTCCGGTCGGCAATATTGTCCATTCTCCAAAGTGTCTTTTGGTCAAGTGTTCTTCAGCAAAGCGTCTTTCAGCAAAATGTCCGATCACCTGGGGCTATAACAGTACTCAAACTACTCAAACTCTGTGAAATAGGAAAATTATGCTTAAAGGAGTGGAGTTCCTAAGTAAACTTGATGTTGACAATGTCAAAAAGAGACCAAAAACTTGTTCTACGTGATTGTTTCTATACTGCATTACTTTGATTTTCGGCATGGGAAAAGCTCAGAAGTTAGTCAGAACTGACATTCCTGTGTATACTGTGGCGTAATGTTGCAATAAGAGCATAATTCACTTTCTCAAATGAGACAGAACTAGTGCAGAACAGGTCTCAACCAACATGTGTTTAGTCATTAAGAGTATTGTATGGGTGTTGATCCAATTTGAATTGGTCTGTCACGATGTTAGTAAGTGACATAGTCGTAGAGAACAGGAAACGCGCATTGACATTAACATTCAGTTTTTAGCAAGGCGAGTTATGATCAGGTACTAATGTAAACAAATAGATTTAATAAAGAATTGCTTTTCCTTGTGGACTAAATGCAGCACATTACATGGTGTCAGGAGGGTGCCGAGCCCAACTAAACAATGGTTGAACCACAAGCACAAGCCCAAACACCACAGATATTTCTAGCGCCATCAAACTTACCACCTCCAAAGCAGCTTGTACTTGACGACAACTTGGCAACTGCATGGGAATCATGGAAGAAAGCTTGGACACGGTATGAGATAGCAAGCGGTATGGAACTCGCAAGACAAAGCCACTCACACGCCAAAATCAATGATATCCAGGGTGAAATCGTCAGCAGAACCGAGCACCTAACGAAATTGTCCAGCGTTTAAAAAAAGTGTTTTAACTGTGTCAAAATGAACCATTTTGCACGAAAGTGTCAGGGAAAGAATACTAAAGCACCATACGTCAATCAGACAACGGAAGTAGATCCAAACGCGGAAGAAGATCTCCATTGCGTCAGTTCCATTTCTGACAGCGACAAGCCTAAAGCACGCAAAGCTGTGATAAAATTGCAAATCGCGAAGCCAGAGTTGGAGAACTCAGTTTAGTTCCAAGTAGACCCTGGATTGCAGTGTGACATTCTCCCAGCAAATCTATATGCACAAATTGCAGGTGACAAAATCTCCAAAACCTGAAGAAGTGCAACAAGGAAATCATTTTATATACAGGAGAACATCGAAAAATCATGGGCAAAGCTAAGCTGCCTGTATGGTTCAGTGATCAGCATAGAACATTGACTTTTAACATTATTATTGGTGATTATCAGCCAATATTGTCTTTAGATTCCAGCATTGCTATTGGTTTTTTCAATAGCTGAGTTTCAATCACGTGATCGTGGGCCTAATTTTACTTGGTGGTCAATTTGCAATAGCTGTCAATATAAAAAGGTAAAAATACCGTATTTTCTGAGTACCTTAAAAGCTCAGATGTTAATAGTTATGAAAGATATCAAAGAAAAACAGTAGTATGTGAAGTGTACGATTAAAATGACCCATATACAGTTAAAAAGGGTGGTTTCTCGCACGAAATTAGTGATTTTCCAGCCATGGCGTTTTCCGACATTTCAAACTACCTGGTTTTGAACCTCATTATAAAATGAAGCGGATGAAAGCTGGCAAGAGTTCAAGGCGAGTTTTCTGCATTTAAAACTTTTTGTGTAAGCAAGTCGTTTTCTTTGCACGGATGTACTGATGCTTTTGCAGCTTCATAACCCGAATTTTTGACGTTTTGTTGTGAAATCTTTTCACCCCATTCGCCATTAAATAAAATTATTCTAGGAACACTAAAAAATCGCTTATCTTTTTCTTTGTTGGTCCGTTTTTGCAATGAAAAACTACACAAACAGATGCCATATAAAATCCCTAATTTGTGAAAGATCACAAACTGCACTCTTTCAACCGCTTCGTTTTATAATAGAGGTTTGCAAAACCAGGTAGTTTGAAATGTCAGAAAACGCCACGGCTGGAAAATCACCAGTTTGGTACGAGAAATCATCCTTTCTAACTGTATATGGGTCATTTTAATCGTATACTACTGTTTTTCTGTTATATCTTTCATAACTATTAACATCTGAGCTTTTGGGGTACTCAGAAAATACGGTATTTTTACTTTTTTATATTGACAGCTATTGCGAATTGACCTCCAAGTGTTTTGACCGGAAGTAAAAACAGGCCCACAATCACGTGATTGAAACCCAGCTATATGAGCAACTGTGACATTCTTGCACCAACAGTACAGACTCCAGTATAAGCCTCATATCTTGAGAAAGAGTTTGCCGACGTTTTTGAAGGCCTGGGCAAGAAACCAGGAGCCTACACGATTGCCTTGGATGACACAGTGAACTAGTTGTCGTTGCCTCTCGATGTGTGCCAGTCCCCTTGCAATCCCAAATCAAATCCAAGCTAGATGAGTTAGTCGATCGAGAAGTGATAGTTTCAGTCACAAAACCTACTTGTTGGGTATCCAGCATGTCAGTCGTAAGACCAAACAAGATCGGGATAAGTATCGACCCGGGAGACCTAAATCGCGCCATCAAATGTGAACAGCATCAGCTCCAGACTGTGGAGGAAGTCACATCAAGACTAACTGGTGCTAAAAAATGTACACTTCACAACGCTAAGGACGGATTTCACCAAATCAAACTTCGATACAGCCTGAAGCTAGCTCACAACCTTCAATCTCTGGACCCGCTCGTCGTTTGGAATATCGAGCATGCCCGAAGTGTGGCAAAAGCGAATGCACGAGTTTGCCCAAGATCTCAATGGGGTCGAAGTCATAGCAGATAATTTTCTTATAGCAGGATTTGGAGAAACAGAAGATGAAGGTGAGCAGAGTCGGGAGTCAAACGAATGAGCATATTTGCAGAAATGTCACGAGTGGAACCTCAAGCTCAATAAAACGACACTGAAGAGATGACAGACTGAAGTCCACTTCATGGGACACCTCATCACAGCCGAAGGCCTCAAGGCAGACCCTGTCCAAGTCGAAGCTATTCTAGACTTGCCTGCTCCTACCAACATGCAAGGCCTGAAAAGATTTCTCAGTATGGCAAACTATCTCTCCAAATATTTACCATTATTGTCGGATATGACAGAGCCACTGAGGAGACTGGAAGATGAGGATGTCAAGTGGTGTTGGCTCAACAACATCAGCAAGCATTCGACAGTATCTAGAAGTCTCTCGCTAAAGATCTAGTCCCATAGAAATAGTAGACATAGAATGCTGACTGATGACGAATCATGTCTCCATGTTTTCACCCTGCGTGCCCTTTTCAATGCGCCATTTTGAATTTGGCCAGGAGCGGGAATTTTAAGTGTTTTTTTCATAGTTTTCTTGCAAGTATCATACAA
>JAODVM010412032.1:0-10379 GCA_025400095.1 Phenganax marumi
CACGGTGATTGGTGGAAAACGTCAACTTTCCTTCCGGTCGACGTCCGTGTTGTCAAAAACGCCGCTTGCTTAAACTCCCTAATATCATCCCGTGTGAACGGGAGCAGTTTCGCAAAGTTACAGCATTGAACTCTACTATTTACGACCGCGCTTACTCTTGAAACTTCTTAGACTTACTGTTTTTGTTTGATCTTGTTCCACCATTGTTGTTTGAAGCGTTAAACCCGTCTGAAATGGTTGAAGTGTAAGTTGTAACTCTGCGGAAGTGGTCCCGTGTGAACGGGGCGTAACTACGTTTCTGCCCCCAAATGGTTTTATTTGTCAAAGAAAATGTACTCTCCCCATTATAATAAAAAGCGCAAAGCATTTTATTGACCAGGAAATTTTTTGGAGTTGAAAAGCTGTCACAGATGGTTAAATCATAAAGAGAAACAAGTCGTGTGGTGGAAAATTAGGAATGTTAGTTAGTACTTTCATGGTAATAAAATAGAGTGCGGCCCATTTCTTGCAGGACACCTGGTCAGAATGTGAGTGGCAGGATCAAGGAAGATGTGGTTCGTTTGCAAAAGGGGAAAGACGTTACTGTCTATATCACGTGATTTCCCGCATGATTTCATTTTCCGAGAATCCTCTGTCCGAGAAAACTGCCCCATTCAAAAGGTGATTGCTCCCACGTGTTGAAGTAGCGTGTAGTGAAGGACTCAGACACGTGTTACGTAGTACAGCCATATTGATTTTGCAGCAACCCTTTGCGATATATCTTCAAGAACGTGACAAAAGGTAGGTGAACGAGCATGTTTGATGAATATTTAGAAAGTATTGATAAGTAAAATGAAAGAAGTATTTTATATTTCAGTTACCTTTGTTATTCATGCACTACACCGCGTCACACGTCATCAATAAAAAAATACTATACCACACATATTTAAAGTATTTTTGTTGCATGTTTCTCATGCTTTTCATAGCATTTTATCCATCTCGGTTGTTATTTGTGCAAATTTTTTCTGTTAAGAATGCGAATGTTGGCATGGCTTAGCTGTAGCACTTTAAAGGAAGTTATGTTTTTCCATTTGTTGAAGTTGAAAGTGTAACCATGTGCTTTCTTTGAAAGCTGCACATGTAGTAGAATGTGAGCTCACTTTCATTTCCTGTTTATAAAAGCTAAAACATTCTCTTACTGGTTGAGAGGTTGAAAGTTTTCAGCTTCAAGCAATTTGTGACTGGTAGTGGAGAGCACATAAATTCAATTTGCTACACCTTGGTACTTTGCATTACATTATACCAGCCAGTTTAATATACCAAGTTATCTGGGTATTTTAGTGTTATAATCGTAAAAGTGCATGGGCAACATTGTCCGTTATGTCATGGTCAGAAACCCCGGTGTACTGGATATTTTGGGGCGTTTGTATCTCCCGCATATTCCTTTCAATTTGCAACAATGGTATAATCAATACTACACAGCTAGACCACATGTCTAGCTACCAATTATAAGCACTGAAATTCGGTTGAAGAAGAATAAGTGGAATTTAAATCGGCTTGAAGGTCGGATCGCAATCTAACGTGCGCTTGTTTGTATTATTGCAATTTTCAATAACGATAGTATCATGGTAAATAATTGTGTTTGATAATTTGACCAAGTGCAATTACAGCCATAAAATGTAAATAAATTTGTTGCTTGTTTGTTTCTAACCCAATCACTAATTTTGTCGCTTCTGAAATTGTGATGACCATAACGTAGTAGCTGGTACTTGGCGTGTTCATGCAGCGTTACATGTTACATGAGACACTGTATGCTGTTGGCAATAGTAGCCAGTGTAGCCATGTATAATGTAGCTGCTCTGATGCAAAGTAGCAATGTAATTGTACTTGAAATGGACTGATTGTACAAACTAATAGAAGCAACTTTTGATGATAATTTCATGTTCACGTTATAAGTTCAGGCTTCAAATAATTTTCTTGCAATCTGCTCAGTTTGAAAATTCATCAAACTTTGCATATTCAAAGTGAATTTTTCTGCAGGTTATTTCCTTCTAGCTCATCTGTTTTCTTCTTAAATGCAAACTTTGTATTTCCAAACTATATTGGCCTTCCTCCATAACTCATTGTCAAGGTCTAGTGGAGGTGAAAATTAATTCGAATAAATGAAGAGTTTGTTTGAATAGCATTGCTGATGGCATCTTATTGATTAAATGTCAAGGTCAAACTTGAATTTTTTCACAAATTAGCTAAGTTGGAAAGCACATTGTTGACCTGTTAATTAAGAAGCACAGGAGCACCCTGATAAGTAAAATCATCTGGTGTTAGATAGAGTGAAATTTATACAAGCAAATGCTGTATCTTATTGACCAAAAGGATTCTCCAAAATATGCAAGGTGGTTTTGCTTGACTAGTTTCTTAATAGTTGCTTGACGCACTTTTACCTAAGTCTATGGTACGTTGGCATACATGTAATGCATGTAATA
The DNA here is from genome assembly GCA_025400095.1 of Phenganax marumi. NCBI lineage: Eukaryota > Metazoa > Cnidaria > Anthozoa > Malacalcyonacea > Clavulariidae > Phenganax > Phenganax marumi. The sequence continues at coordinate 2,463 of JAODVM010412032.1, forward strand.
ATTGGTACAGATGGTTGTTCAACAAATGCCTTGTATTGCAAGGAAAAGCTATTAAATCTACAAGGCTTGTATCTGCAGCAAATAAAATGGCTGTTACGTTGCTTTTGTAGGGCGACATTGAAGATTCTCAAGTTTGGGTCATTTTGATTACAGTGCAATTTTGTTGCCAGCCAAGCATATCACCTGGACGGAAGTCAATACAAGGTAGGCTAAATCATCATTTGCTATCATGTCAAATATGTTGCAGATGAGGTTACTATGTCAAAAAGTTTTGAGGTTGTTAAGAAATCATTAGGTTGCTTGAAATGCTAAAATATGTACTCTTGAATACGTCAGTACTGACTAATGGCTATTGAATACAACAGTACCTTTTAAAGGGAGGTACGTAGGCCCAGGTCAAACGTCGCTCTTCGCATGTGCCGAGCCTAATGCAAATGAGCTCAGAGAAAGACGCCGGCTTATTTGCATTAGGTTCGGCGCACGAGAAAAGTGACGTTTGACCTAGGCCTTATTGACCTCCGTGGAAGTTGATTTACATTGAAAAGTACAGTACTGCATCTCCATTAAATAAATACCTTTTAATGCATATTTTTGGCTCTAGGCCCATTAACACTAAAAATTTTGCTGCAGTGTTTTTCATGTTGAAAGATGTGGTTCAGTGATCAACTGACAAACATACTTGACCAATGAATTGTGTAATTGTATTCGCCAGTTGGGCTGCTCAATCACGTATGTACGTTAGGAGAAGAAATATCGCAAGAAAATCGAAAGAGTAGACCAGCCTTTAAATATAGAGAGGTTAAATCAAATGAAGTGGAGGAGCTGCTGTATACAGGAGTATTTTTATTAAAACAACAACGATAGCTTCCACTGTACTACTGTAGCTGCTCGGCGTCATTTGATTTAACCTCTATTCTCTATGAAGGACAACTTCCTCTGATGAGGCTACAAATGTTCTTAGTAGCATATCTAACCGTGGTATGCAGTCCTGCAGTGCCAGTTCTTGAGAATTTCCAATTGAAACACTGTCGTATTTTATGAATTAAAACCATGGCATTTTGTCCTGCATTGCCAGTGAACCCATAGCCACTGAATTTTCGTATTAAAAAGATACAACCATCTTTGCAACGCTAACTGAGGCTTGCTACTCGTTGGAAAGGCAAAATCTTCCCGTGTGAACGTTACAGACTTATTCTCATCTGTTCTATTTATATTGCTATTATATATGACCTCCTTTTCGTTCTCCTACTGTTCTCGCTACAAGTCATAGTTAATGGGAATTTTCTGATAAAAGTGATTAGAATAATGAGCTACCACCACCTGTTCCCGGGAATTTCCCTAATAAGGATCAACAGAGCTTGTAGTGTTCAAGTGTCGCGCTGAAATAAACGAAGTAATTCCTTCTGGTGCTTCTATATCGTATCGGCCAAACTCTTGGGTAGGTCTGTATCCATACATTGTTTTATCTTTTATGTTCTTCATCTCGTTTGTGCATTTTGCGTTCGCAATTTCACGATATTCGTTGTCAGGCCACCAGCTGTGTCTGCATTGCGCAGTTTTATTTCGCCGAGGAAATTTTCCCCTTTCTGCGTCAATTTTTCCGCATCGCGCTTGTGACTGTCACATGCTCGCTGTATATAATGTTTCCATGATGCAAGTCTGAGTGTGTATCTTGTGATATTAAAATGAGCGTTTGGAAGCTCGAAAATGGGTGAAGTCGCAGTCGAAACAAGACACCACTGTGTAAAAACATACAGTCATGAATTGCGGATTTTTTTCATCACATTTTTAACGCGAGAGACGATAGGCTAAGAAAGGAAATTTAGAATATAAGCTATGGTTATGAAATATTGTATTTGCGCATATAGATGGGGTTCGTCCTGAAGTGAAAACACTATACGAGAAGGAAAGATTACGGTGTCGTGCTAGTGCACAGGTGAAATTTAGCCCTCTTGTAGAGAGGACAAGCATGCAAAGCCCTTCAGAACTGAGTTAAGTTTTTGATGACAGTTGGAACTGTTCCGCAGGTTTGCATAGTTGAGGTTGAATTTCGGCGAGCCACCGACGGTGACATCCGCATATTTTTCTGTGTTTTGAAGGAGGGAATTGTTGATTACAATCTGTCTTCCATCTGCTGCTTGTCCTTTGTAGTTTTGCTTAAAGGTTCGCGTAGGGAGTGAGAAGACAAAAATCATTTCGTTTGTTAAATGGATTTCGTACGTAGAATCTTCGGAGAATCGTTGACACTTCAGTTGCAACTCTTTCACGTTATGGAATTTGTTTGAATAGTGTGCATTCTTGGAATTGTGACCTCTTGGTTGGAAAATGAAAATCCCTGAAATTAAAAACTAGGTTTAGTTTTTATGCACATCCATTCTTGGTAATCAATAAGGAGAAAACGATTTTTAATAAACAAACGATTTTTCTTATTAATGATCGCTGAAAGTTAAACCGAGAGATACGAACTATGAAATCCGCAAACTCAAGGATTTTGGGATGGCAAAAGTAGTACATGCTGTGCCAATGCACCGCTTTGGTCAGGATTAATTATGCCCGTCAGCTTTAGCGATGAATCTAAGAACTATACGCGGAGGCGGGGGGGGGGGAGGTTAAGTAGGTTTGCCTAATTGTGAAATAAGACTAGCTAATGATTGTTTTGGTACGAAAGGACGATATTATGAATGAAAACATGGCCTATTTTGTTAGATCAACGCAATAAGTCATCCCTATCGCTCCAGTTATTGTGTATTGAGGGTCATTGTTTTATTCAACCATTCGGAAAAGATTTCCAATGAGTAGTGTGGTATATGGGATTACTGCATGGGATGTTCTTCACTTTGTATTTCCTAGAATCTTTCGAAAAATCATGAGCAAAATTGTTCCGTGTGTTATTGTAAAATCATATGCTGTTATTCTTTTCCTAGTCTAAATATGTTTTTATTTTCACAGGGTATTTGGGAATACTTTTTAAGTAATGCCTTAAAATAGGAAGATTCTAAACGTACGTAACGTAGGCGTGCACGTCTGTTGAGGCACTATTGAGTAATAAGTATACACAGTAATATCCTTCGTCACGTCTCTGTGTACGTGTCCTACTTACATAAGATCACTTAAAGTCGCAATAGTCAACGAAGTCGAAATTCTATTGAATAGAGAAGGTTGGTTGGGTTGTCGAAAATTCATGGATTAGAGAAAGGGTGTGGTGTGGCAATCGATGAAATAATTTCCAAACGCATTGGCATTATGATATGCTACAGGCACTTGATACAACATCGCTATGAATGAAACAATCTTAATAGTACTGTATATTTCGATTTCCGCCATCATTCTGAGTCCATTGTATTGTCGTACTCTTAAAAACAATTGAACATCAGCTTAAATGTCTCGTCCGGTGTAGAATGATAGCTTTATTAAATTTGAAAGTCGAAGATTTTTCGTTGAATTGTTATTCGGCCAAATTTTTTCTGCGATCTGTTCATTGTCAATAAAACTTCCCATACTTGCATTAGCCAACCTGTAATAAGTTTCTAATTTTTAAGTTAGGCGTGAATTTAGTAGCGGAAAAACTTGATTTCAGTTTGTCTAAAGTTATAAACTTCTGTGTAGAATTCTTATTGATTTTTCTGGAACGGTAATATTTGCGGTGAACCAGTCTGATAAGGTCATCTTATATTCTTTCCTTTTATATAATAAGTGTTTAAAAGCATTTCTTCCTTAACTTCAATATTCATTAACACACTGCGGTTTGCCTTTTGCAATATTTAATATAGGTATCTGATAACTACCCTTTATTTTTAGTGACAGAAGGTAGACTTTGTTTTGGATGCGAACATCGACAAGTGAGTAACATAGTCAGTCGTATATTTTAATATTCTTTTGAGCATTTACTTTGCATGTATAGATTAGACTTTGTTCCTTATATTTGCGATATACGTTCGCTATGTACACCGATGACAATTTGATGTAGTACGTAAGTCCACTCATGTTCAGTTCTCGCAGACTGGATATGTTTCGTTCGAATTACATCGTAAAACGCAGTGCGAAATGATTTGAAGAAATGGGGGAATCCCTTTGCATTAAATTTGCATTTTAAGATGACGATTATTGATGAACCCAAAGAGTAACAGAACGAACCTCCATCTTCAAAAAAGAGTGCCATAGTTTTTAATATACAATTCAAGAATCGCATTATTTGTTATGAAGAACTGATCGTCTCTTCCACAATGGTAGAAGTATTGGATAAGGCAGTCTAGCGGAGGTCATGGGTTCAAATGGTGTGCCTGTGGACGGTGTGACAATCACTCGAAGAGGCTTTGTAATAACATTTTATGCTACATGACCAGGTGGAGTTTCATATTGCCCTTCAATATGAGTTCCATGAGATATGAGGATGATGTCGGTGGAGTGGTATTGTTACGTTATTGTCACGGTAAAAACCGCGAAAAGATGTAGCGAAGTCTAGTTGTGTCAATTTCAGTAGCACATTTCTTATACGAAAATGGCAAAGGTCAGGCGTTCAGCAGTGTATCACCAAAGTTCATTCATTGACGTTGGGATTGTTCAGCTTAGATCAAAGATGTGGAAAACGACCGATCTGCCGTGACGTGGAGTGTATAGCTAGACACGAGACGCTGGAGAAATGGTGAATAATATTCCAGAAATTATGGCGTTGAAGAAATATTTGCACGGTCTAGCGAATTAAATGAAGTTTAGAATATGGTTTAAAGCAAGCATTCCGTCGAAGTTCGAGTTCAAGTCACCAGAGTTGAAATGTTGAATGTTTGAATGAAAACAGGAGCAACAAGTCGCTGCAGTGAAAAAGTCAAGTTTGGAAACATGCTGCACGTTGAGAGTCCTGCAAATATGGCAAAACTGTTCAATCTTAGATTTGGACATTTGGCTATTCACTTCACCTCTTTTCAAATGTTACTGGAATGCGGCTCACAATTGCATGGAGAAAGAATAGAAAGTTCACCAAGTGAACGAAACATTGCTGAGTAATTGTGGTTATTTTATTGGGATGGCAACAGGAAAACAACACAAAGACATGATTCACCTTTACTTGAATTCAAAGTTAGCAAATGGTGCAGTGTCACCATTCTAGTGGGCTGACCAAATTTATCGTTACAAGACGTAAAACGAATGTGTTATGTGTTGTGGTCACTGTGGTCATGTGTGGTCATGTGTGGGTAGGCCTGCTGTGCTGGGTATTCTTAAAGAGCGTCCTCACTGAGGGCGAAGTTATGTCGCTAATGACAGTATATCTCCGTATGTGGTGGTATTTGACCATTCACCGATAGAGGCGCCTTTTTAGGAGCGAGACAACTTGGCACCTGTTTGACTAGGGAAAATCCCTCTGGCTCAACTTAAATTAATCTCATATTACGCATGCCTGAACATTTCTCTGTCGAGCGTCAGCAGTCTTTAAAACTGAAAGAGATAAATGTTAGCCCCCTAAAGGCCAATATTGCATTTTTGACATGCTTTTTCTGAATCTGGTTCCAATATAGATATATACATCTCAATATAGTAATAGAATGTCTAGTTTAGATATTCCCTCTGAATTGAATTTTGGCATCGTTTTTTCCTGTTGACATTCGATGTTTTCTTCAATTCATTGCGTAAGCAAGCAAGCTCTTAAGACACAAGCAAGCTGTCCATGACGTTATTTGTTATTGGAGTAGAAAACAGAACCAGTAGAACGAAATTGCGCTATCTCACAGAGGCAGCCCTGTTGATCAGACATGGTTTAATTAATCAAGACATTGTACTAGTGTTCGCAGTTGATTCGTGATGTCCAGCTAAATTTAATTGCTAAGGAAAGAGTCAAATTTGTCAATATGAAAGTAGTTCACCGCGTGTCGTCACAGCGGGATTAAAGCGGGAAATCCTGATAAATATTCCGGTATCTCAATATTGTTTATCTAGCAGTTTTTCCAAGGGGTGTATCACTCCCAATAAAACGTAGGAGATTTTTGGGATGTTGAAAATCCTTTGGGATTTTTAGGGACTTTTTCCAGGATTTTTGGGCAATATGTTTCGGTTTCGTCTAATATTTGAAGATTTTCTTGGATTTCTGATACTTTTAAGGACCTCAGAAAGTTTGGGGGATTTGATAGGGACCTTGTAAAAATTTCTTAAGGATTTTCGTATATCAGGGATGTTTTAAGACGTTTGGGGATGTTTCTTGAGGTGTACGAGATTTTTGGGTGTGATACGCCCCTCGAGATTTTCTTCGTTGCAGTTAATAAACCTGGCACGCAATGAAAGGCTCCTCTTTCCGTTCCTTTGTGCAAGTTAAGACCCTTTTTTTGCGGAGAAGAGAATACTAAAAAGACGCGGTGTTGTCCACCAGAATGCAACGTACCTTAACTCAGTTTAATCCTAATTTATTGTATCTGCTAGTTAGGATTGTTGAGAGTACACTTCTTTGGATCATACTTGATATTTCTGTCTGTTGACTGCGTATTGATGTTAGGTAAATCCTCCTGCATTTTGTAGTAAAATCATCAAAGATCTACCGTCCGTCATTATTGTTTTCACTTCTTGAAAACTGCATACTTCTCCTTGTTTTCTGTCTTAAATCCCCATCATATATTTCCTCCATGTCGACATCTCTTATTTGTGATCGAGTGTTCGTCGTCCTACAGACTAAAATCATCAATGATTTAGTGTCACAAGCACGTACTTCCACTGATTCTAGTCACGTGTGTCTCAAGTGCGTGTGCTTACAGACGCATGTCCTATTCTGGCTAACAGACCGAAACTTAAAGTCCCTTTTTTGCTCAGCGAAGCTCTTTTTGGATTAAGGAACGAAGGATTTGTACTAATATTCAACACTGTGTGAAAGCTTAAGTCATATTTCGGTAGATGGAGTTTTACCATGGTTTTAGATTATGAGATCATCTTGGTTCAACATACGAAGGAGAAGCAGCGATCTCGAAGAATATTGATTTTCAGCTTTGCTACTGAGAATTACTATATCATTTTCTATTATACGTCTGTTTCCTCATTCTGTAGGAAGTTCTAAAACTTCATTATTAAGCTAATTTTCTTTCTATAAATCTCTTAGTAAACATCCCGTTCACATGGTTGTCATTTAGTTCCTCTTCAAAAATTGTTGAGTTCGAACATGAAAAGTCGACTTCTCGCTCTTGTATATAACATTGAACTTTTTTTTCACAATCCTTTATTTTTTAATTGGAGCCGAACTGTTGAATATCAGAGGGTTGAATATAATCCAGGTGAAATAACAGAATTATCCAATTGCATGTGCGGATTGCGCGTAGATTGCGCGGAGCGACGGCACCTTGGCGTTTATGTGGCGGTGTCTGTACGATTTAACTGACAGAACAGTGATACACCTGGCTATTACTGATGAACTCGCGAATTTGAAGGCAGCGATTGGTGGTCAACTTCAGAAGCAAATGAAAGTTATTGCGATTTGTTTATGCGTCTTTACCATATATATAAACTATACCAATGCACTAGTACGGCACATATTAGATGAAACAGTAGTGAACTCATTTTGTCGCGACAACTGCAATAAAAATTCATCCCTTGACCTCTTCAGTAAATGTGCATTTATAGTGTTATTATATACGTGTCGTTTATAGCTGCGAAAAAATTTGGATAATATCTTGGAAGTTTTTGTTGTTATATTTCAGGTGTATGTTGGATTTGTTCTTGACACAAGTAACGCTTCTCCATCGTTCATCAGACATTAACACTTCCGAAAAATACCGTAAGTAGAATTCCTGGTGTTTTCAAGCCGAAGCACATGCAGTGATGATTTTTGCGTTGCATTTCCGTGAAGTATTGCTTGCTTCAACGTAAACAGCAAGTTTGAATTGTTTTTTGTGACACGTTCGAGCTCTGATTGTCGTCTTCAAGCGTTTAGCGAGAATCCTGGGGGCA
>JAODVM010412043.1:0-10379 GCA_025400095.1 Phenganax marumi
GAGTTTTTGAAGGAGAATAGAATGGTCGACTGAATCAAACGCTTTCGCAAAGTCAAGATAAATTATATCAGTCTGTGTGTTCTTGTCGAGATTTTTCCCAATGGTGTGAAGTACTGACAGAAGTTGTGTTATGCAAGAGCGGTTTCTTAGAAATCCGTGTTGATAAGGAGTAATGAGATATAAAATATGATAATAGAAGTTAGTGTAGACACACCGTTCGAAAACTTTGCTTACTATAGGAAGTAGGGATATAAGTCAATAACTTTCTGCGAGACCTTTTTGTTGTTTTTTTGTGTATTGGAGTAACGTTTGCTGATTTCCACTCTGAAGGAAGTCTACCAGATTGCGGAGAGTGGTTGAAGACATTACATAGATTCGGTGCTATTTGATCAGCGCATTCCTTTAAGAGAAGTGATGGTATACCATAGGGACCGCTTGCTTTTAATGTATCCAAACTTTTCAAACAATTGGTAACTTCGTCTACACTGACTACAATATCCGAGAGTTGCAGCTCAGTTTTAAGTGGGAGTGAACTGTGGTCAGCCTCTAAGTTGGTACTTGATCGAGGAGATGTAAACACAGAGGAGAAGAACTCATTGAAGAGTTCAGCTTTATGGGCAGCAGTCTTGGCTGTTACACCTTTGTAAATTATTTCTGGTCCATTGTTTCCTCGATGGCGGTGCATCGACTTGTGGTAGCACCAAAACAGCTTTGGATTTTCAACGAAAGAATGTTTAACTTTTTCAAGACACTTAGGATGTTTTTGCTTGACCAAGTATTTGACAGATTGAGTTAGAGTTTGCAGTTTTTGTTCACGAGAATTTGTTTGTGATTGCTGAAATCTTTTCAACGCAGCATATTTCTTCCGTAACAAATGTCTAACCTCTCCATTGATCCAGGGTGGTGAGTTTGTGTCTGTCACAACTTTTGTAGGAATGAAATTCCTCACATGCGTTGGGAACCACTTTTTCCAACAATTCCAGTGATGATCAATGTTTTCAGATGGCGTATTGTCGAGAGGTATATTAGTCAGAGCATTTCGAAGCTGTTTGAAGTTTCCACGCTTGTAATCAAAGATTTAGCATTTAATTGGTTTAGATCGTGAAGATTTCTGCTGAATTGTGAATTCTAAAATGTGGTGGTCAGTTGGATAACTGTATTTGTTTAGGAGTAGTTGTAGTTACATTTCTAATAATTTCAGGGTAGTTGCAAAGCAGAAGGTCAAGCTTATTACCATCACGATGAGTAGGACCAGATATTAATTGTTCATATTAAGATAGGACCAGATATTAATTGTTCAAGGTAGTAGTCACCAACTAACTCACAGAACATGTCTTCCAAATTACCTCCAACGCTGGTTGGGCTTGGATGATCCAGAGACCAGTCGATTGCAGGAAGGTTAAAATCCCCTGCAAGAAGAATGAAGCTGGATTCAGGATTGTTGTCGAGTGAAGAATTTAGTTGCTGTATGAAATCCAATGAGGAATTTGGAGGACGATAGAAAGTGTAAAGAATGATTGATTGCATGTTAGTTTAGGAAAGTTCCACTACAACAAATTGCACATTATTTCTTTCAAGATCGTAGCGACGTTTTGCACGAATGGCGACTTTTACTGCAATTAAGACGCCTCCACCCGTTCTTCCTGGTCTGTCTTGACGAAAGATGGAATATCCTGATAACAGTTCAGTATCAAGGACCGAGTTGCTGAGCCAGGTTTCACAAACACAAACAACATCATAATCACCGCTATAAACTAATTGTTGAATTAAGGCTATTTTGCAGACCCAGAGCCTACAAGCAACAGGATGCATCATACTGGAATAAAAGAATAGCAGAACAAAGACAACAAAAGACCATACTCGAGTGTTACCCCCCTGCATGATGGCAATGAGGAGAGTATTAGAACAATGAATGAGGCAGAGCTTTAAAATCGAGTCAAGAACTTTTGAAAGATGCTAATTTTTTCTACATCCAATTTAAATGTTGGAATCTTTAATATGTCATTGTTGTATATATTGCTACATATTAGCTAAATTATTTATATGTAAGAAACAATTATTTATTATATGTTGTAAATGATGCATGTCCTTTTAATAAAATAAACACTCAGCTTCTCGCAATGCATAATTGGAGCATGTGTAAGTTTTTTGTCATCTCCCACTACAAAATGTTTAGCTCCAGACGTGCTAAGAAATGGCCTTACATGGATTGGGAAGTCCAGTGCAGTTCTTTGGCCATGAAGGTCTAAAAAATAGTACCAGTGAGTTCGTAAGAAATCAGCAAATCTGTCAAAGTCATTTTTTCAAGCAGAAATGCTCCCTTTTGAGTACATGTTCCTTTGTCATGTGTAAGATATCACCACACATCTAGATCAAATGGTACATAAATATGAGAGTCAACCTCAGAAGACTTGAGTCTGAAGCATGCTGGATTGGAAAAACAAACAGCATGCATCAGCTCTTCTGGAATCTGGTTCTGAATTATCGTAACTCTTAAAACAAAACAAAGCAAAACATAATTTATATGCTTAAGTAACAAGAATTTATGAGTCTCATAAAGGTTGATTTACAGATGGAATCTCACAAGTAAAAAGAATTACAAAATACAGTTATAAACACTATTTATCACCTTGGCAAAGCCTCGATCATTCAAATATGCCTCAGGTTCCCAGCTGGATTTAAATGTTGGACAACCAATCCATTTCACTAAATATTCTCTCTATTTAAAAAAAATTAAATGTTTGTGGAATAGACTAAAAGTGGTGATAGGTTAGCATATGCAATGTTCTCAATAAGAATCAAAATGGTATTACTAATATATTCTGAAAATACCAGATGTAGTCTTACTGTTGCCAGTCTATTTCGCCGTGAAATTATTTTCTCAGCCTCAAAAAAACTTTCCTGTGACTTTTTTTGGGTAGGCACTTTTTTTTCTTAAAATGAATATCAGATAAATGATGTAACGCAGCATATGAAATAGCTGGTTTCACTCCTCTTGTTTTGCCTGCCATGCTTCGTTCAGACAAGACTAACTGGAAGATGCTTGTGTTTTGAGAGAATACTGCTGTTCGCTGACAGTGGGTGGCGAGGTTACAGTTTCTGGCCATGCAACATTTCATTGGCAAAATTAAAATTACAAATATCATCTTAATTATGGTGCAGTTTTCTACTAGTCTGATGAAGGTCTGCATGCAACTGTTTATCTATTACTCTAAAATGATTCTTAACAATATGAGATACCTTTGCATCATTCAACAAAGTGTTACTATTGAAAACGTTTACTATTTTATTCAAGCTATGTCCTCTAGACCTTTGACTTGGGTAAAACAAACAGTACTGCTCACACACATCTGACCATATACTTTGCAATTTATGATTGTTAAATTCCCATTCAAAAGACTGTTTATCTAAAAGCTCTCTAAATGAATCATTGCAATAATCAGGCGTTTTTCCAGAACTGTCAAAAAACTTTCTCTCTTTGCTCTGATGGAAAATAGAAAGCCACCCAATGTATTCCAGGTCCACTGCTAGGATCTGTGTTGGCCACAAAACCACACAGATACTGATTAATCGTTTTAGGTAGTTTGTGACTGAAAAAACATGCCGCAAAACGTTTTTGTGGTAAAAGAATCTTGTTGCGGCACACAAGATATCTGAACAGCATTCATCTAACCAGAGTAATCGTAAATGACGTTTCTCTCAGAGTCAATTTGAATCAGGTTTTGAAATTTCCTGCAACAGACGAGACTCACTGCTGCTGAAGGAGCGGTAGAGAGCTTGATGTCAACTGCAAGATTTCGTCTTTGAACAGTATTAAAATGAAGTGATGATGATCCACACATATCAAAGATCAGATCAAAGGCATAAACAGCATAACTCTTTGGCAATTCCTCTCATGATATAACATTTCCAGTGTCCAAGTACATTTTTCCTGTGCCAGAAAACATCATACAATGTGCTTCAACAATTCCAGGGTTTGCACCATAGGTAAGCTGAGTTGGCTTGAAGGGCATGTCTTCTCCATTCACAGATAATCCAATAGACGGTGCATTAAAATGTTGGAAGTTGAATGGATTTTCTTGTATGCACATTTAAACGCTGTGCTTTTGACCAATCCAAAGACAAATTATTTCGGTACAGAAAGGGCTTGGGCTCAGAGAGGGATTTCCTGAAGGAATAATGAAGCTCTTGCACTCAATGCGACATATAAGGTAGCTTGCAGGTCCTTTTTGCAATGCAATTTTATGTGCCACAGAAATACTAGGGCTAAATTTAATCTTATGTATCTTAAGATAGACATCGATCAATTTCACTACGATGGGCTAGTCGCCAAAATGTGTCCCCCCTTTTTTTGCAAAATAGGGGGTAAATTGCCATTTCACAAACAAGAAAGCATAAGTAAAAAGACCTTTACTTACGAAATTTTAGGGAAAATTTTTTACACAAATTGTGCAATCATAATAAAAACATGGTATAAAAAAATGGATTTCATAAAAAAAAATCAGGGGAAAAGTGGCTTCAAAATTACGAGATAAAAAAATGGTATCAAACAATCGATTTTATAAAAAAAAAATTATGGAAAAGTGGCTTCAAAATTACGAGATAAAAAAATGGTATTAACAAACAGTGTCCAAATTATGAGATAAAAATTGGAATGTGAAAATTAGACTATTTATTGGATTACAAAAAATAGTATCGTAAAAATGATTTATTCACTTGGCAGCTTTACGTCATCAGACTTGGTCTTATGGTTGTAAATATGTTTCGCAGAAGTAACACCACCGCTAAGCAGATCGATAAATGGTAAATACAGGAGTAATGTCTCAACTAGGGAGTAAACATCTCTTTTAAGGAATTCATCACGTTTAAGCTCATTTGATGAAATATCTGGGTTTTCGATTGCATCAAGTCCACCTAGTGTACTGGAAAATTTGGATATCAACAGATCAGTTAGGAATTCATTGACTTTTTGCATTCCTTTTTTTTCATATTCTCTATACAATTTATGAAGAACCTTTTGACTAGCCGTTTTAAAAAATGCTACAGATTTGTCAAGTTATCCATCCTCGTCCAGTTTTAGTAACTCATCTTATTTTTATCATCATCTTGTGGTCTATCTTTTGACTCGCTATCATTAGTCGCCTTTTTAGCTTCATCATCAATCATTTCATTAGCAGATTCTAGGTAATCAATCAATGCATCGATGGTCTCAGGTTTGGGTTTTTTATGTTTTGGCATTTTCTATGTTATAATGTATGCTTCATTTTTGCAGAATTATTACTTTATAATCATATGGATATATTAAACAGTTTTCTAGTCTAGCGTATTTATTATTTTTCAATATATGGACAATGTCATTAATCTCCTTTTTGTTAACTCCATTTAAATAGTTATTAATAATTGTTTTCATGTCGTTCTTGTTGCTGTTCTAAAAGGTGGTAAGTTTACTTGTATTTTCAGAATGCAGTTTAGCTATTGACATTAACTGTTGTGTTATAACAATTGTTGTTAGTCCAAAATGTCTAACGCTAAATGCAAGTTTAGCCAACTCACTCATTCCATGTTTTACACCTTGTCCACTTGCAGAATCATTGCTGCCGTAGGCAGCACTCCTAATTTTGACATGCCAAGGTTTTGCCAGAATGCACTCGACCCAGTCCTTGTCGCCGACTTATGTATTGTCAACATTTCGATCTTGTGTCTGTCCATATTTAAGATGTCATAATTCCGGGGGGGCACCGGGGGGAGTAAGAGATTAAATTGAATATTTCAACTGTGTAATTGCGTCCACATGCGCAATCTGTGCATGTAATCGGCGTGCTGTCAAGAATTTGGAAGCTTTTAGCATTTCCCGAAGAAACACGTGCAAGTGTATACTTTGCGGCATATGCGTCCAAAGTAAGTATGACTTTATTTCTTCCTGCCAGTATCCACCAAGGCGATGAACTGTTTAGCGTTTGTTCTAGAGGCAAGCGATGTGCTTTTATGATTTTATCGGAGGCTTCGGAGCTTCTTGCAACCCGAAATATCCCAATGTCCGCATGGTCATTTACAACATTTAATGATGTCTTAATACAAGGAGACAAAATGTTCATAAGAGCTCTGAATAATGGCTTATTAGCCTTAAACCCTGACGTAGAATGTTTGTCTATAGATAACTTACCAACAATTGTTTCTGTTAGTAATTCATGTACAAATGCATGTAATAGGATCACAAATACTGGTATAAATCTACCCGTGGAGGTAGCTCAAAATATAAGTAAGTGATTATGCATACATACTAAATGACTGTTTCCCAAAGGAAAATGGAATGGCAGTAAAATAACCACTATTGACTGAATTAACCCATCTAATGGCAGTACTGAGCTTCATAGAGTGTTTTGCGAACATACTGTTACTTTGATTTGCTTTACAATCGTGTGTTTCAACAAATTTACTGCACAGTACAGATAAATACTGATACAACCAAATGCTACAGTAACATATGCATAGTAGAATCTATATAACATGCATAGTACTTTACTGGGTGTGGACACTTTACTTTCTGTCTCTGTGTCACGGCAGCACTTTCCTTGCGATAGTAACTTCTAGTATAGTTCTGAGGTCGTTGTTCGAAAGTTGGATAGCGCTATCCATTGGATAGTGAATTTTCCAGCTATCATAAAATTGGACAAAAAATGTCGAAACTTCCATTTTGGTCAGTGATATAAATATTAGAGACTTTAATCTATTGATACAAGTCGTAACTTTATTTTATAACGATCTATGGTGAATTCTACGAAGGCTACAAAAAATCATTATCCAGTGGATAGCGCTATCAACCTTTCGAACAACCGGCCCCTGATGTATATTTGTTCATTTTCGTGACTATGCAAACATGTTTACGATGAAGATTTTTTTCAACAGTACTCAACAAATGTGTACAATCGCCGTCTCTAATATAGAGACTTTAGTGGGGTGATCAAGCTCAGTACAAGCTTACCGTTTTTCCAGACCCTGTTTGCGCACACGCCATAACATCACGACCGCTGAGGATGATAGGCATGGCATGCTTCTGCACAGGAGTAGGTTTCGTGAAATCTGCTTTAGCCAGATTCGACTTTAAAGTATCAGGTAGTAATAATTCAGCAAATGTTTGTATGGGAGCAGGGATGTTATTTCCGGTCACTTCGACTGGAATGTTGTCGAACCTATTGAACGAAGACACATTTTCAAGTCTTATCTATTATCCAGCAAACGAAGGTCCACAACTATTTAGCAAGAAATCCTCGCAAAGTTGATCGAGTGAAAAGGAGCCCTTACAGTAGGATAAGAAAAATGACTCTCAAAGGGCTTGTCATGACTCTTCCAGTTACAGAGCGAATATTTTACAGCGAGGTACACAAGCGCTCTCAGTATGTACACGAGGTCTGCCACAAAGACGAAATTCGCTTACAAGACTTTTTACTTTACTTCAAAGACTCACCTATCAAAATTGATTCCTTTGTGGACGGCTGATTGAAACAAGGTATTGATATCTTCCGGGATGGGCGGAGGAACATAATCAACTTTCGTCAAAGGGCGTGGACACGTACCTAATGATTTAGGAAAGGAAACTAAGAACTAGAAGTTCTCATGTACTCTCATCTATCCGCTGAGTACATCACAAATTACTACATTAAGAAAGTACCATGCAAGTATAAATCTAAGCTCCTGCCAGATGAATTAAACGCACACATATTTTACAAATTCTATTACCAGGAACTGTTAGCAATCTTGAAAAACGTATTTCATTACAAAACGAATGTCGCGAAAGTTGGACTCTAGCAGGAGTTTCAATTTCACGTAAGCGAATATGGATGGGTTAAATACAAAATATTAGATAAACAATGAAACTTGTTTACTATAAATCTAGCGGTAAAGATGCATAAAAACATGGATTCTCACCTTCTTCATTCTTTGGACATTCTCTCGCGAAATGTCCTTGCTCACCACATCTATGACACCCATCACCACCACCGGAACCTCGGTCCGACTTAGTCGGGCATTCGCGGGAGAAATGGCCTGCCTGTCCGCAACTGTGGCAGGCACCACTGCCTGACCCACCCCCGGAGCTGTTGGGACATTCCCTGGCAAAGTGACCAGCTTCGCCGCATTTATGGCAATTCTTTTCGCCAGAGCTATTCTGAGATCTAGGCAAACGACCAGAAACCTGAAAGCGATTCTGACCAAACGCCTGATCTGCGTTAAATGACTGACTACCGCCGAACGTAAGATTTTGACCAAATGACTGTTGCTGCTGACCAGTTGATCCATTTTGCGCAGATACTTGAGATTCAATCGTTGACTGCTTTTGACCAAACATGTCAGTAGGCCCAGTACTCTGCCCCGATGACCGAGTTTCGCTGTAGGCTAGATTTTCTTCAGTCGTCTGCGGTTGGTCCGTTGCCGCGTGTTGTTGATTATAGAACTGGCTATTTTGATCGTAATATTCATTTTGACCATAGTACTGGTTCTGGTCGTAGGCCTGAGTTTGACCATTGTCCTGAGTTGGATCCATTGTTTCCCCGTACGATTGGTTTCCATAACTCTGATTCTCAACATACGCCAGGCTTTGGTTGTAAGCTTGATTCGAGTCTTGTCCTTCGCCCTGACCGTCAGTCTGATTTTCACCAAATGCTTGTGTCTGACTATACGCCTGACTCGAATCGTAGGCCGTATTCTCGTCATACCCGTGCAATTGATTCTGATCATAATACTGATTACCACTATAAGTCTGATCATGGGTTTGACCGTACGCTTGATTTTGCTCGTACGTTTGTTGTTGATCATAACCGACATATTCAGCCTGATTCGCATCATAGGATTGATTCTGATCATAGCATTGATTTTGACCGTATCCCGCATTTTGACCATATCCGGCATTTTGACTGTATCCCTCATTCTGTCCATACCCCTGACTTTGGTCATACCCTTGATTCTGACCATACTGACTCAGGTCATGCGCTTGACCATAGGAATTGTTTGACTGATTCTGCCCATAAAATTGATCTAATTGTCCGTGCTGGTCAACTTCTTGACTTTGTTCAACCACTGAAGCTGGATTTCCGGTTTGTGTAACCTGCATCGAACCAAAACTGTTGACCATGCTATTCATGTCTGAAACATGGCTATTCTGCATTGCAGAATGACTATCCGGCTGGGATGCATTGCTTAGGTAGTGTCCGTGGTCAGCTGCGGGAGCTTGGTGACCATTCTGGTCAGCATTTTGGAAATTTGCACCCTGTCCATAAGTGGTCATTGAATCGTCTGCCATGCTTGGTTGCACGCCTACAGTTTGCTGCCCAGTCATCATAGAATTAGACTGATTTCCAACATCATTTGGGTAATGAATTCCTCTGCCAATACTTTGCACATGCTGAGGTGAGCTATGCTGCTCAAAGCCTCCCATCTTGGGAGGCCTTGCTACATTGTTTCCTGAAAAAAGTAACTCACTGTAAAGGCTGAGACCAACCGTTGTGCGTTTACAGGCAAGTAGATCACCACATCTAATTTATTCTATTTCCTGGTTGTTATGTTCTGTGTCCTATGTGTACTATGTCTTGTGTCCTATGTTCTATGTTGTATCTCCTTGATTATTCTATTTCCTGCTTCATAAGCAGAGTTTTGGTAAAAAAATTTAAACCACCATAAAAGTGCAGGCATATGAAGGATGAATGGGTGCAATGCAGCCTTTTTCAAGATAAATTTACATTTTATGACATTATGTTGATGTTATATAAGGTACTATGTAATTAAGGTTTACCCACCTGTGAAGGTGTACATTGAAAGACTTACCAGAATTCTGAGCCATTTTTTCTTTGAACGACTTCGTGTAGTCTACTCTGAGAGTTTGGCCATTCAACCGTGTATCGTTATATGCTGAAATAGCTTTTTCAGCTTCTTCCTTGCTGGAATATGTAATAAATCTAAAGCACAAAATAAATCAGCATTTCAAAACTACTTAGGACAAAGAATACAAGAAATAGCAACACCAAAACAAGTAAACTTGTGAGTTTGATGTAATTGTGTTTTAGCATAGTAACTACAGCAGATAAAAAGCTCAAGATGGTCAACTTGTCAGTACTTATATCTTGAGAAATTCGATAATCATTTTTTCCCATGCATGCGTTCGTTGTGTACCCAACTAACTGAACCATCTATACTTTAAAGTGCTTATGAAATGAAATTTTCGCTCCTTTTTTTAGTCGCTTAATCTAGAGTATATACCAACTTCACTTGTGTGTTTACCGCAAACAGATTTGAAATTGGACTTTTCAAACTGATTTTACAGACTTCCAAAGTTGCGAGTTTCTGTTTGCCCTATGACGTCATAGAAAGGATCAATATCATAAAGTTGC
>JAODVM010412054.1:0-26923 GCA_025400095.1 Phenganax marumi
AACATCACTGATTGGCCAAACATATTTCCTACGCGGCTTCTGATTGGCTTGCGAAAATGATATTTTTACACGTAAAACTATCGTATTTTTACGTGTGTTCAAATACAATTTTTCTCAGTGGCGAAAAACTCTATATAACACTCATGTTTATGTAATAAAAAACTTTATTCTGTGTATTCTATGAATCATTTGAACGTGTGGAAGTTCATATATCTTTTATAGAGCTCATGCTGTTGTTGATAGTGTAAACGCAGATCCAATTACATGGACGTTCAGATCAGGATGTGTTCCTTTGCTGACTTCAATATCCTTTGACCGAGAAACTGGGTTTCTCACCCCAGTCTGCCCTCGTCATGTGGCCATGAAATTATCTGAAGTTTTAAAGCCCATGAAAGTGATTTTTCTGAATGAAAACGGTGGATTAGTTGATAATTATGGAAGAGTATGCTCTTTTCATTGTTACATTTGGAATATTGTTTGCATCTATGATTGCTCTAATTGAAAACTAGAATGTTCTGTTTCAGAAGTTCCATTGAATGCACGAATTGCATACTAAAGTTTTCTAACTTCTTTTCAGGTTGTTTCTCATATAAATGTACCAGGAGATGTGCAGAAAATTTCAAAGGAAGCTTGGTGCCCATCAGAAGTGAAAGATCAGGTGAAATAACTGTTACGTATGTATGATGTTACATCAACATTAGAACAATGTATGTTAGAGCAATGTGGGAGCTACAATAAACGTATCATATAACTTGATCTAATTTTTACATGATTTGCAGATTGATGAGATCGTTTGCCTTCTTCATCAACTACCAAGTATCTCTTCTGCAGTTATAACAAGTCCTGATAATATTATCACTGAACTCTTTAGCCACCAAGGTTTGTTAGACTTATTTTATGAGTGGAGAGTCAGCTCGTGGTGTAACTTATAATCATGTTTTAGGTTCTGGTACAATGATACAGAAAACTGAAGCAATTCGCAGATATAAGTCATTGAAGAACGTCGATGTTCCAAGATTTACAAAGCTTTTAACTGAGTGAGTTTACTGTTCTAACTGTCCACTCCTGAGTCTGATGCTTATTAATGTCGCACTTTTCGATTTTAGCTCATTTCAAAGACCACTGAAGCCAGATTACATGATGGTCATGGAAGAACATTTGCAAAGCATTTATATTTCAGAAAAGTACAAGATATTTTGTGGTTTCCCTTTGATAGAGTGCTTGCTCATGCTAAAGAATACTTAACTTGTGTTTTGTAGTTATAGCGCGGCTGCTGTAGTCATCCACGACAGAAGCAAATATGAAATACCTTATCTCGATAAGTTTGTCATATCTTCAACCTGTCAAGTAAGACCTGTTATATACTAGTACCAGAAGTTTTGTTTAGGTATATAATCTGTTCTCTCCTACTGTCCAGAAAGGGCTTTCTATTGGACCAGTGTCGCTGTGCCATGAAAAAGAACTAAAAGCTGGCGTGACATACCATGTTTTCATATAGTGATCTCGCATTTTATTTGTGAAGGGTCAAGGAACAAGTGACGACTTATGGACACATTTAACTCAAGATTTTCCAAGCTTATTTTGGCGATGTCGTACGACAAACAGAATCAATCCTTGGTAAGACTGGACTGGATAGTTCGATCTATCAATTCTATTCTGTGCTTCCTGGAGATGCAGTGAGAGTCGTCTCTTCTTGATCCAGTGTTAGAAGAGATGGAAACTAGAGTACCTGAAAAAACCTTGTGGTGTTTGGATGTCCAGAAAATGTCTCTCTTATGTCTCAAAGTATTTCAAAAATTTTCAGGTATTTTATCAGAGCAGATGGGAGCTGGACGAATGGCGATTGGATAGTATTTTGGTAGGCGTGTATAATTTTTGCAGTTTGGATCTGTTGTGTAAAATGAATGCAAGGAAACAGCTGTCACTGAAATGTAGTCAAGTTTCATGTAATTTTAAGGTATGGTGTTGATGAACCAAAAATCTCACATCTTGTGGAATTCGCAGGGAACTTGCCAGAGTCGTTTGATCCAATTGCCAAACGTAGGATTTTTGTATTCTTCAGTTTAATTTTGTAATTTATTTGAAATTCTTATGTCTATAAATTATGTCTGTTTCTCTTTGCAGATGATGTGAACATGAAGTCTGAGAACAGATCCACTACAAGCTACATTCAGTACGTCTAAGGCAGTTTTGATTCTCTCAATGTGAAGTAGTGCGTTAGTATCTGTCATTATTGACATGCAAATCATTGGACTGCTTGTAGTCTTAAGATCAAGAAGAAATTTATTTATCCTATTAAAAGAATATGTTACACTTCTTTAAATATTTTTGTATTTATTTATCATCATATCTATTTTCGTTACATGTATTATATTCCATATTTGCTATTTACTGCGTTGTGCAATTTGAAAGAAAATGTCTCTTGGGCTGAGCATGGCAATCAGCAATTTACATATTATTTAACCACCTCGACTTTGCGACTTTGCGTCTCGGTAGATACAACAGGCACACACCTCGGTTTACAACCCACTTTATTTATTTTACATGACGTTGAATCAAAAGTTACGGGCTCATTCTCGTAAACTCAAAAATTTAATACGTGTAATTTGTTAGTTTTTTCTCCAAAAGTAATTGCTTTTTTCTTTTTGAATGGAGAACTACTTGATACAAGAATGGGAAGCTTCATATTACTGTTGGGTGAACAAAGTTTGGAATTACGGAAAGCTGTGCTTATGCTCAAAATATCTTTGTTTTTATGACAGCAATTCTAAGGTCGAGGAGCCTAATTTTGTTGTAGATTTGCGGCGAATTACTGGATTTCAAAGGCGCTTAGTGTCATTAATCTACAGAGCTGTTGTTGTAAATGTAGAAGGCGAAAAGCCTGGGTGGTTCTCTTCATTGCAAAATCGAGAAGAAACGTTTTATTTTTTGGAGCATTTTTGGAAACAACGGTTGTTCCATATGCCAGGGTGAGATTGATGCTGTAGTATTTCATAGTGATATAATACTCTTGTGGCAGTTGTATAAAATACAATGTGAAAACAAGACTCGATGAGCATTACCAAAAAAAATCATGGTTAAATTAACTGATCAAATTGTTTATTGAGTGTCATTTTCATGTTGTAAGTGATGTAATAATTAGCTTGTAATTACTGCATTGTATGGTATAAAGGGTGTTAAACCATAATCCTCTGCCGTCAGTTTAGCTTTTTGTACTTTCCCCTTCTCCCTGTTTTGCCTTTTATATCATCAAAATGTTCACACGTGGCTTTAATTTGGATAGCTGTAAAAGTTAATCTATGCTGCATGGAATAAATCATTTCAGAATTGAACAAAAGCAACAGGCTCGAAATTGTGGACCAACATCATCCACAAACCTAGCTGAAAGACGACAAAAGCTATTTCAAGTCTTGTACGACTCTGAAAATACTCTTACTGAGGCTGGAGACTCGTTATTTAACCAAGGAGAGCAACTGGATCACTCGTCGTACACTATGAATAAAATGCACAGAGATTTGAACATAACAGAGACCATCATAAATGGTTTGGATAGATGGTTTACAAGATGGGATATAAACTCTGAATATTATTTTGAAATAAAACAGAAAAAAGAACACCCAGTTTTGTATAGAAAAAATTTGAAAGAAATTTTTTACCCTGGTACATTGGTGTTTACAGAGGGTAGAGTGACAGTTTTGAACATGACAAGAGTTGCTGATGTTTCAATACTGTTAAAGGATTTGACAAGTATTGTTGTGAATACACCCTGGAATATCATGTTAGTGAGATCAGCTTTTGGTGAAGTTGATGTAATGATAGATATCTCTTCCACACATGTTGTCTATATCCTAAAGACACTTCAACATGACCATGAAAATAAGTTTCATTATGAGGAATTGCCATTGGAGACCAAACAAACTGTACAGATTCCAGATAAGTTTGCAATGAAGGCTACGGAGAAAGATACTGATGTCAAATTGTCAAAACTCAGTGATGCTG
Organism: Phenganax marumi; assembly: GCA_025400095.1. Taxonomy (NCBI): domain Eukaryota; kingdom Metazoa; phylum Cnidaria; class Anthozoa; order Malacalcyonacea; family Clavulariidae; genus Phenganax; species Phenganax marumi. The sequence goes on from JAODVM010412054.1 coordinate 4,000, forward strand.
ATCTTGAAGCAGTTTCTGATGTCGTTGGTAATATGAAATCAATGGCTGTTGGCATAAACCAAGAAATGACACGTCAGCTTGATAGGTGTGTAAGTTTCCTTCTTGTATAGTATTAAGAGATTACTCTGAACGCTCCTCTAAGAAGAACAGTTTCAAGTTAATAGGTCTATACAGTGTAATATATACTGTGTAATATATAGTGTAATATATAGGTGTATATAGTGTAATATATAGTGTAATATATAGTGTAATAATACAAGCTAATAGGTCTATATAGTGTAAATACATGTTTAGTAGATAGTTGTAGTTGATTTCTCTCTAATTCTCCAGCGTAGACCAGCTCTCAGAGTCTGTGGACAAAGCAAACTCAAGGATAAAGAAAGGACGCAGAAAAGTGCAGGAGAAACTTTAAACAAATTGGACAAGGTAGGCTGGGTATTTTGTATGTATATCAATATTCAGAAAATACAGTAAAACAGAAATACACAGAAAGTGCGTGTTCCTGTTGTAATTACACTGGATCAATAATGAGGAGACGAGTTTTAAGTAGCAGGCGGAAGGATTTCAGTATTGTATCCTCGGTATATACGCGTTTCAAGAAGCATCAAGTTTAGATTTACAAATGCAATGACCAGGAGTTGAGTGTTATTCTGCAAAACCATTGAGACTGCTCATGCTGTGCGCTTTACCGACAATTTTTCTTAGCTAGCAGGGATCAAGTTGTCTGTTTTCGTTTTCACCGAAAAGTTTCAACGCACATTTCTTGGGATATTGTCAGATTTTAATGGTTGTTAATTGTTTCGGTATATGGACAAAAATCAGAGTCTAATAGCTTGTTGTTTTTACTCCATCACATTGCAGACTTGAGAGTAAATAACATTTTAATATGAATTGCTCGCGTAAACGACCGGAAATTTTAGTTATAACTGTTCTTAGAATATCCCGTCAACCAAGACGCTACAGCCTATTGAACTAAACCGACTATATTGATACTGGCAGCTCTTACAGTTCTAAACTGTTCTTCCCAGCGATCCAGCAAGAGTCATCTCTTTTACTTTTATGATGAAAACATGTCCTAGGGTACAATTTTCCCTAGAAAGTACACAGAAGATGATTATGTAGAAACATATGTTCCATGAATGATAAATTGTCCAATATGCGTACAAATAAAAAAGTGTTGTATGTTGTGTGTGAAAGTCTGGTTCAATTAATTTTTTATCTAGAACAAACTCTCTGAGGTTTGTCACGTAGTTTGTTCAGTTGCAGTCAATATTACACTTGAAATAGATTATGCATCTGCAACTAAGAGTGTAAACTAAACTCTCTAGCTATCAAGAGTATAAAAAGCTTGCATACAGTAAAAGCTTAGAGGGACGATCCCCTAATCATTTTACGTTCAGAAAAAACATCTTGTTTACTAATCTGTCGTCAATGCTTCTAAGCGTTAATTTTTCTTGTAACTGGATGCGTATCACTATACAAACGAAGCTAGACACTAGCTTTTGTTAAATCATTATGAAAAGACGCATTATTGTTAGGTTATAAATCAAAATCATGATTATACTCAAGCTCCTGTTGTAACTTGAAGGTATATAGCTATAAATTAACACATCAGTTTGGGTGAATGGAATCATTCGGTATTGGATTCGTTACGAATGGAAACGTGAACCAAACCTCGATCCTTTTTTTAAAACAAGTGAAGCTGGGTAAAGATTTTTTTATATATAATAACAGCATTTGGTAGACTATATATACCAAACACAACAATACGAATAGACCTATGGCCTATAGCCACTTAGCATGTAAAAATACAGTTTAAACTGTTTTTACTGCGGCGTATGTAAATTCCAGATTCAGGTTGCGTCCTGTATTTTTCGTATCAGTCCAGATTTTTATCGTCGGGTTTGTTTACTGACCTTGTGTCACCGCCGGCGCTCTTATCTTAGCACGTAGTGTGAAGCGACATCAAAGGCTAATGCATAAATGAGTTTGCGCGTCACTGGTTTGTTTTCAATCTTGCCTGCATAAACAAAGTAGGTAAACGAGTGCAGATATTAAAAACCCATTAACAACATATTTAAAATGAGTTTCTAATTGAAACGCAGACACGACGCTTAAAAATTTCAACGCAAAAATAGAACACTTGACTGGAGTTGCATGAGTTGTAACTGCGCTTTTTTCGAACTCCGTTACTCCAGGTAAACGTGAGCTTAACTTTAGCGGTTTAACCTCGCGTTCTAGAGACACTAAACAAGAAAACACGACCGTCATGGCAACCAAATAGCTCATAAGCAGTTCTTTATAAGCGCATAAAGACAACCAATATCTAAGATACTTGAAAATTCTCTTTGAAGCTCGCAAATTATGAAACATTTGTTTTTGCAACTTATCTAAGTCAATATGCAACATTCGTATGAGTTTCGTACATTAGTTTATTTGTGTAGGCATATGTGTTTCGCTCTCAGTTTGAAAACCCAGCTTACGTTTTGTTTGTTAATTGCTAATTTGAGATTTTGTATATTGGACCTGGTTTTACCTAAGCCTTTTATCCATATACGACTTGAAGAAAAATGATTACAGCCTTATTTAGTTGTTCAACTGTTGCTTGTTATGACATTCTATCGATATTGTAGTATTTTGGCAAGTGTTCACATTTGAAACTTGTTCAACCCCCCGTGGTGTTGCTTTGTTGCTTGACTTTATGTGATTACTTTTACAAGACAACAGGGTGACGATTATTCTATACATACAAAGATGTAAATTTGAATAAAAAGTGGATTTTAGCCTATGGGAGAACAGCGTGTAGGGTGGACTTGTCATTAAACGCACAATGATGATATGAAATATTTGTTTTCTTAAGGCAGTGTTAATGGCCTAGTCGCATAGCAGGTGTGAATTAAGGCATTGACATTGCTTAACTGGTTGGAAACTAGCTAAAGAGACTCTTCTTGTTTGGCAGGAGATTGTGAACAGGTTTTTGAGTTCTATTTAAGGATGAGAGTTCTGCAAGGTCAATTTTTCGTGAACGAAAGAGTTTTCATGCACGCTCTTCTGTGAACTGCTTGCGTGAACCATTTAATGACGTCGTACTGTCTTGTGATTGGCTTAGAGGCTCATTTGTCAATATGACTTAATGGTGTGTCAGATTAAAGACAATTTGAAAGGCAAAGGTTTCAGTGTGTATTGTCAATACGAGAGTGCAAGATGACTGGCCACACAACTATGTTTATGTGTGCTCGCTTAATTCTCTTTATCCTTGTGTTAGCTTATCATTTAGTGGCCTCCAGTGAGATTAAATGCGAGGAGATCACTATCCCGCTCTGTCAGAATCTTGGTTATAACACGACGTATTCACCTAACCGCTTCCTTCATGAAGATCAGAAAGAGGCAGCGTTGGAAGTGCATCAATTCTGGCCGTTAGTTCAAATCAACTGTTCCCCTGTGTTGAAATTCTTTCTGTGTTCTCTTTACGCTCCTGTGTGTGATAAGGTCTATGGTAAAGAGCTGTTGCCGTGTCGTAGTGTTTGTGAGCAAGCGAAAGAAGGTTGTCTTGATCTTATGGAAACCTACGGGTTTGTTTGGCCGAAGAAAATGGAATGTAATTTGTTTCCTGAGAAGAAAGATGGCAAGCTATGTATGTCCAAGGAGGACTCCAGGGACAGTGGTATCGCTAAACCAACACGTATTGCACCATCAGGAGGAATTACATATCCTTGGATAACTAGTGGAGGTGATGTCTCACGCAGTAAGAAACCTCGTACGACCACTGCTGTAGGTGTACCCTCCTCAGAATCATTTATCACCACTTTATCAACTCGCTTCTCAAATCGACACGACTGTCAATGCTCATGTCAAAAACCTTTCGTGCGTGCAGATCCGAAACATGAACGCAGTATCGGTGATGTGCAAGACTGTGCTCTGCCTTGTAATGCTTCCTATTTTAGTCCGACACAAAAATCATTTGCTGCAACTTGGGTGACATTGTGGTCCACGATGTGTTTTATTTCAACTTCTTTCACTCTAGCGACGTTCTTCTTAGATACAACTAGATTTCGCTACCCGGAACGGCCAGTGATCTTTTTGTCCAGCTGCTATCTGTTACTGTCTCTTGGCTATATCCTACGTTTGATTGCCGGTGAAGAATCTGTGATCTGCGATGGTAATGATTTTGTAGCGGATGAGACGACTGGACCAGTCTTGTGTACATTAGTATTCTTGTTGACATATTTTGGCGGCATGACCTCGGCTCTTTGGTGGGTGATCCTGTCCTTTACTTGGTTTTTATCAGCGGGAATGAAATGGTCCAATGAAGCCATTGCAAATGTGTCTCAATATTTTCACATCGTAGCTTGGTTGATTCCTTCAGTACAGACGATCTCTGTGTTAGCAATGTCCAGCATCGACGGTGATCCGTTGAGCGGAATTTGTTATGTTGGGAATCAAAACAAAGATAGTTTAGTTGTATTCGTGGTTGTGCCATTGGGAATATATCTTACTCTTGGTTCGGTATTCCTGCTCACCGGCTTCGTGTCGTTATTCCGGATCAGAAAGAAAATGCGAGACGATGGAAATAATACGAACAAGCTTGAGAAACTGATGGTGAGAATCGGAGTGTTTTCTGTGTTATATACAGTACCTGCGACTGTTACTATTGGTTGTTATGTCTATGAAATGTCGAATCGACAGAAATGGGAGGAATGGCTGAATTGCGGTGATTGTGTAGATAAGGTTGAGCCGGAGTTCTCCGTGTTTATCGTGAAATATTTCATGTCCTTGGTTGTGGGTATTAGTACGGGATTCTGGATTTGTTCAATGAAAACTATCGACTCTTGGCGAGATCTGTTGAGACGTATCATAAGAGCAGCTCAGAGAAAGAATCGTGATGAACATGGTGAAACTGCGTTACGTTTGACAAGAAAAACTGATGTTTGATGCTCTTAGTTATATATCCATTCGTGGTTTAATCTTGAGGGAGCAAAGGCGTAAGTAAAGGAGAGTCGAGTACAGTACAAGCGAACAACGCTAAGAAACTTTTACTTGGCTAGAACTGGGAAAGCTGGAACACAGAAAGGTGTGGGACTTACGTGCACCGTTAGATTGCTGGGTATCCGGCACAACGGGGAATAAGTGTCTTAAGACAGACATTCAAGTTTTCATTGTCCCTATAATGCATGCAAATGAGGTAAAGATTTATAGTCCGGGTCATGAAAAGCTGGCTGTCTAAAACTTGGATACCGCGAGTCGCCATTTTGGCTGTGACCGCATTGAAATTGAAGACAATGTATCGAGCTAATGCCATAAACGGCTATTTCAATTTGCGAGACGCTTTGTCAACGAGAATTTGTGCAGTTTGATTTAGGCGTATATTGGCTTTAAGAATTAGTAATATATTCTATTGAATAAGTTGAACACAGTAGATGAATTTTGAAGCGGGCAGAATGAAGAACTGAAAACTCAGAATCTGTTAAGACAAGAAAAATGAGATTAAGTATCGCTTTGTTATTCATAACATTTCCACAGGGACGCTGTTTAACTAAAATTTTCGATTATATTTTGCATATAAATAAAAGTTTAGAAAAACTTTATTAATAAGTAAATGAGAAATTGCACCTAGATATTTCAATAACAGGGTTTTCTCAGACACTGTATCAGACCTAAAGAATATACTTTTGAATTTGTAATGAAATGTTACGGGGCTGGAATGTGTGTAATTAAATGCGAAGTGCTCCCACAACGGATATCTGGTCCTTTGTGAATTGCTTTTAACGTTTTGAAAGTTGTCTTTTCTTTTGAGAGAGCAATATAGCTAGGGGCGGAGTTACGTAGACAAGCTACAATTAGCTGTGAAAGCAGATGGGCGACAGGCAATTAAACAGGGGGGTATGTCTTCTGTTTTACCTTTGCTATTGTCATTTGTAATTAGGAGACATTTCACGATCCAATGGGCGTAACACTTCCCCCTGTGCAGTGTGCAACGTTCTAAATTACTATACAGTTTTTCTCTGCAACCATGCAAACATGGTTGAGGTCCTAGGAAGATTGCTGTCTGTTCCTCCCAGAGCTCACGTAAGACTATTCATCATTTATACGGAGGAAACTATGGTGCTTGGTACAGGCAAAATGTCTAACTCTTTCTACAAGTTACAAGACACTTATGTCAACCACTATGCAAACATATTTATTACAGTACTAAGGTTTTTATTGGTATGTTCCACCGCAGTCATTGTTTGCCACGCCAAACAGATAAATCTAAGTGTATTGCATTTTACCACACTGGATGCTCTTAAGAAAGCACTTGGCGAAATAGGAAGTTTGTTTAAGGTGTTGTCGTTTTCATTAAGCACGTCATTTCAAGTATCTCGAGAACTACCAGTATAAGCAACATAATCATATCATTACTTAAACATCCTCTAATGTAAACTGAATGATGTCGTCATAGCATAATCATGTAATCTCTAGAACATCTTTGGATATACTTGTGCAATATTAACATGGTTAGATCTCAGCGGAGGTAATAATTCTTTAAAAGAGCTTCTTTACTTTTCATTTCTTTGTGTCGCGCAACCTGCAAGTGTGACAGATCCCTGTTTTATGATGTTGTCTGATCATGATTTAATTCTCAGTCACAAGCGTGAAGAGTCTTATAGCTACAAGATCTTTACAGAGCTGTCCATGATGGACAGGCTCTTTTCCAATCTACGTGTACAACATGCTCTTAGAAAGGTTGCATAAAACTATTTCTTTAAATAAACTACGACCACAAAAGCTTAAAAAATTTTGTTTACTTCGCAATGTGTTGTAGCCCAAAGGCATAAAAATTCCGACGTTTTGCGGCGTTTTGGGGGAAAAGCTGCGTCATCAGGTGCATCAAAAACGATGCACTCAATAGACTATTAAGATGTTTCGTCAAAAAAGGAATGTTTCTCTTTTACCACACAAAGCAGAGCAATATATATCATTATTCGTGAGTTGTGACTATTTATACCTATCTCACCTAGTTAATTTGGTAAATGGTGGTCTCAGACTTTGACATTGATTTCATCAGCAATTATTCTGAAAATTGGCGAAACCTGCCATATCATCATCATTGACCCTTACATTATACTCAAAATTATGTTATATCTTGCTGATTGAGTACTAAATATGTGGTGATTATAGCTACTTATTTATGAATCTTGCGCAGTATTAAGAATGTATTTGATTTATGTTAAATTACTTAATGTTTTGCCAATAACTTGCTGATATATTGTGATTGTACTTATTTATGAATCTTACGCAGTATCAATAATGTGTTTGTGGCCTATTGTAACTCAGACAACTTTGTCGTTATGGTATAGCTATATTGCAAGGAATACAATCAATAGTTCTAATCATTATCTCAACTAAATTTTGCATAATGTGTACAATTACAGTATCTATAAGGTGTTTTATAGGAGTGATCCAATCTATTTGTTTTTGAGATTCGTTCCCAACTCGCAATGTAATGTATGCCAGTTAAAGTTTGTATGATACGAATAATTATAATATCTAAAGTGTTTCAAATATGACCTCTTGGCCTTTGTCTTTTTTTCGAATTTTTTTTTCAACTTTTTAAATACATTTTTGTTAACCGAATAACGCCATTTTGTTTTTATAAGTTTTTGAGTCGCCGAATAACGCCAATTTGTTTATAAATAATTTTATCAGTTGCCGTTGTGTTGTCTTTTTTCATACAAGTGCTTTAGGAATCATTTTTTGTTAACCGAATAATACTTTTTGGGTTTTTTTTGAGAATATTCTCCGAAGTTTTTGCTACTTTATACCTTTTTCGATACATTCCGCAAGCGATCGGCATTTTTTTATTTCCGCATAATCGTTTGTGTGTTTCCGTACATCATTTTTCTTTTTCGGCAATTTTTCATTTATGTTCCTCAATTATTCGCTACTTTTCGTTTCGAGTAACAACCTAGTTGTCAAGGATTTTGTCCTGGTGGTCATTTGTAACTACAATCGGGACCACACAGCATACATCAGACCATACTATATCACACTGCTTTCAGTTTAAACCATTCTCTAATGTATATTTTGCGGTTCCGATTGCGTTTTAAACAAAAAAAATTATCTTATAGCTGAAAACAAAAATTGATATTTGTTGAACGTTGAATAAAATCATTGAACGTTGAATGATATTTGTTGAACGTTGAATAAAATAATTGAACGTTGAATGATATTTGTTGAATGTTGAATGATATTTGTTGAACGTTGAATAAAATCATTGAACGTTGAATGATTTTTGTTGAACGTTGAATAAAATCATTGAACGTTGAATGATATTTGTTGAATGTTGACTAAAATCATTAATTATTTTATGAAATACGTTTGTTCAATGTTGAATATGCTGTTAGAAAGTAAAAGAAAACAACATATTGAATATTGCTACAAACGGCTTGCCATACCGAATCACATAATATTAAATATTCTAATAGTTACCTCCCATAATTAATGTTATTAAACCGAATCACATAATATTAAATATTCTAACAGTTACCTCCCATAATTAATGTTATTAAACCGAATCGCATACCCCATACAACTGAAGTGCATAATATTAAATAGTCTAGTAGTACCCTCCCATAAGTAATGTTATTAAACCGAATCGCATACCCCATACAACCGAAGTGCATAATATTAAATATTCTAATAGTTACCCTCCCATAATTAATGTTATTGAACCGAATCACGTAATATTAAATATTCTAATAGTTACCTTCCCATAATTAATGTTATTAAACCGAATCGCATACCCCATACAACCGAAGCGCATAATATTAAATATTCTAATAGTTACCCTCCCATAATTAATGTTATTAAACCGAATCACATAATATTAAATATTCTAATAGTTACCCTCCCATAAGTAATGTTATCAAACCGAATCGCATACTATCGCCGCAAAAATACTACATCACAATCTATAAATATCTATTTACAATTTACTCTGAAATCTCAAATCGTTTTTTTGCCACCTCTTCAAAAATTGTTCCGTTTTTTTTCTTCAAAAAGAGTCCCAGGCTTCATTCGTTTTCCTTTTTCTTGTTTAGTAATCGCATAAGTTATCTTTTTTGGGCTAAAATTTACTTTCTCCTTGTTTAGAAATTGTGTGGACGCCTCCATAGTTATACTTTTTCTCTTTTAACAATTCCTTTTTCCTTTCGTAGTACTTGGGCGAATCCTTCCATAGTTACCCATTTCTCCATAAAATTTACCGGCACACCTTTTTAGAGATCGATCTTATAAATCACACCTACTATTTTCTTTATATCTCCTCAGTGCTTATTCAGAGCTTATTCAGAGCTTTTCTACCTCCAATGGAACTCCCTGATCACAGTACCGACTTGTTCAGACTTACAACAGATTGTTCAGCCAAATGGCATACTTTTCATAGCTTTTTCTACCTCCAATGCAATTCCTTAATCACAGTACTTATTCAGGGCTTATAATGAGTGGATTGTTCAGCTAAATGGCATGCTTTTCATAGCTTTTTCTACCTCCAATGCAATTCCTTAATCACGGTGCTTATTCAGAGCTTATAATAGATTGTTCATCCAAATGCCATGCTTTTTTCTACCTCCAATGCAATTCCTTAATCACAGTGCTTATTCAGGGCTTATAATGGATTGTTCAGCTAAATGTCATGCTTTTCATAACATTTTCTACCTCCAATGCAATTCCTTAATCACAGTGCTTATTCAGAGCTTATAATAGCTTGTTCATTGAAATGCCATGCTTTTTTCTACCTCCAATGCAATTCCTTAGTCGCAGTGCTTATTCAGAGCTTATAATAGATTGTTCAGCCAAATGGCATGCTTTTCATAGCTTTTTCTACCTCCAATGCAACTCCCAAATCACCCAGGTAACAGAAGTACAACTACAAAGGCCATTGCATAAAGCTCAAGAATGAAAAGAAGAAAGAAAGAAAAGAAAGAAAGAAAGAAAGAAGTACAATTAGACGAAGAAAGAAGTCGAAGAAGAAGCGGCAGACAACAAATGACAGTACGGCACAACTTTCAGGACAACCACCTATCTACAAGTGCCTACCTATCTATTATCTACCTATTACTAGCGATCTACCTAATTATTAGTATCATTATTATTATTATTATTATTTATTATTCTATTTATACTATTGCATGCACTTACAGTAAAAATGTCCATCTTTCTACTCAATGGACCCCTATTTGTGTCGAAAAACGTCCATCTTTATACTCAATGGACCCCTACTGTTCATTTTTGTGTCGAAAAACGTGTCATGTTTCCGTAATACCCATGCATCAGTGCATCATAATGCAATAAAAATCGCCGTGATTCGCAAAAAAATCGCAATAAAAAGGCGCCATGAAAGAGCTATTACGGAAATATGAAACGTGGTCATCAACCCAATTTTTTTGTGTACAGATATGAATCTCCCCTAAATTATATTAGTCAAGCGAACGCCGGAACCGCACATGATCTAAAACCAAATACGACATATAACAAACACTCAAATAGAACAGACGTTTACACCATGCATGCGTGTATTTTACTCTGATGTTGCCAAATTAGAATTATTTTGCTAAGATATGGACGAATTAGAACCATTTTAATTTTAATCAGGAAATAAAATCAAGTCAATCAACATGTCTTTTTGCTTGTCAAAAAAGACCAAATTAATGCCCCAAAAGACAGAATACTTCATAAAGATACCTTTCTTCCTGGCTCCAGCTCTAGAAACCAGCGAACTGCTTTGATTCCCGTGCCTTGCTTTCCATTCCTATGGAAATTAGAGAAAGGACTTCAATATAATGTATTCTCCAACAAAACTTTTGCCATTTAAGTACAGAAGATTCCAACAGAATTCCCTGTTGCATTATCAAAAAATTGCAAGCATTGAACGTCTAATTCGCCATAAAAATATTTTGAGGTTCGCAAAAATCGCCATGAAAAGAAAGGAGTTTGTGCTTGCTCGTTGAAGTCTAATAACGCACAAAATATTGCAGAAACGTCAGCAAAACAGACTACATTAGTCCGCGACAGTCTGAGTATTGACAACAAAATGGCTTCGTACAAGCAAACGACAAAGAATTTCTGTGGTCGTATATTTCATTTTATTGCACAACTTTGAATGAACTTTCGATAAATAAACGTTGGTCAAACTTGATAGACTCAGTAGGCCTCTACATATTTGTAGAATTTTTGCTTGACAGTTTTAGAAGCAGAGCAAAAAGCCCAATGCTTTTCCAAAGTGACTCTTTGTTCGCGAAAACTACTGTGGTTTCAGACACCATTTTGTCGCCTAAAAATATGAAAATTTGATCACAAATACCCGCAAATAACATAATTGTATACCTTCTGTGTCTTGCAAGAGTTCTTGTAGCCCTTCATTTGTTTTTTTCAAGTATTTTTGTCGAGTATTTCAGCGCTGAAATATTTTTGCAAGTGCGCGTTCGAAATTTTGTTTTCAGAAGCAAAGTTTTCCCGCCTCAAAATCCTCGTCTCTGATTGGCTACTTCCTTACATCACTAAATTTATGTGGATATTGTTGGATATTGTATACCAAATACTCAATATGTACACAAATATACTGAAGTAGTCCTTTTTACACTGCGTGCCCCCAATGGTACTCCACAGCTACATATTTACGTCGCATCAAATTCTAAATTTCTAATATGGACTATATTTTGCTCTGAACGCGCTAATTTCTACAATAAGTCTTTGCTAAACATTCTTCAGACATAGTAGACCCAGCAGCAACAGTAAAACAACAATATTCAGGTTTACAGTTGTCTAAAAACCTCAAAAGCAAACGCAAACTTGATGAAAGTTCCCTCCGTAGGAAATTCTGTATCATCTTTTGCGAATACAATTTCGTCGCTACATACGTGAAAATTTTGACAAAAATACACAAAGCGAAACAAAATTATACCTTTAGTGTTGTTGTGCGGATTCTTTCTTGCTTCTTGTCATCTTTTTGATTTGTTTTTTTTGGCCTTTTTCGAGCAATTTCTTTTCTTCAAAGCCGTCTTGATAATGGCCGGATGAAAATTTTGACTTTGCTCCCAAAGTTTTCGCGCCTCAAATTCTCGTCTGTGATTGGCTGTTGCTAGTGACAACTGATCAACAATCAGACTTGGTTTGAACACTTGAGCACAAGTGTTTGCTGTATCGAAATATTCAAACAAAACTTAGATAAACTTGATTTTTTTTCAATTAATAAGAATTGATAAGAAAACTCCAATTGATATTATCGCCAAACGTTCCAATGAACAGCGCGTCAGATTGCAATTCAAGGCTACATTTTGGAAAGGCACGCCTTAATTATTTTGAGGACGTTTTCAAAAAGTTGCTGCAAAGAAATATCATATTAAAGAAAAAGATATTTAGCATGTCGTCAAAACTTCAGCGGTTTTGTGAATTGCGAATATTAGATTTCATAGAAAACATTTCATTGCTTGCATTTTAATTTGAGATTTTGGATTAGACAGAGTGTTTGGATCAGGGCTTGGATTAGAAGTTAATTTAGGATGCACGCTTGAATTAATGGATGAGAATGGATCAGGGTTGAATCGCTTTGGAATTGTGAAACATGAAGGTCGGAAATGGTGATGCAAAGATAGTTGGGAAACATAAATGGAATGAAAGTATGTTGCCCCTGTTAGATTACCCTTGATAAAGACGTCTCATGGAGAGCAATATTGACATCAACATTGACTTTCATTGACACTCCCCAAAAGGGACTTTGCAGTGACAAATCTAAGTCTGTCTAACTGCATATATAGTAATGTATTGCAATAAAATTATAGACCTAGTCCGTTACTATTAAAAACGAACAAAGTATTAAACTGCATAATCGTGCAACAGCAATATGAATCTACGCAAAATCATTAAAACAATGTTATAGGCCTACATAAAGTCTAATATGGAGTGAAATAAAAACTTTTCGTCGAAGGATGAGGAGTTGACCAGAATGAAGTGTGGAAACGCTGGCTCATGAATTGTAAATATGTCGTAATTTACATTCACTTTATCAGACCAGAGTAGCGGTACATAGAGATATATTTAGCCCTCTTCTGCTGTGACCTGTTGACAGGCAAGATCTAAGTCTCTCTTCCGACTAGCATGTTGATCATTACCACGATCTTTACCTAAGACATCCCCAAAAAAGTGTAGTAGTGCTGACTGATATCGCCTTAAAACGATTGTTCTCTGAGATCGCAATTCGCGTGATAAAATCATGATGAAGACTACGAGGCGACAGGACTTTGAATGAATTCATGAAATATTTGCCGCCGTCCTATCTTATTAAACTCGAACATTAATTTAATCAAGCTAAGACGCCATTGCTGATTATCTGTCAGCACTTGAGGAAATGAGTTGAAATGACACAGTCGAAGAGCTCACATCTGCCGTTCTCAAAGGCGACGTTTTGTGTACTCTTTGGAACTGGGTTTGCAATTATAGCCTGCACGGAACTGGGTTGACATCGCGGTACATCCATTGAGAAAATCGAAGTTTGTACAATACATTTAAAATTATGGTGATAATCATGATTAATATTTAAATGATTCAATTTCCCATATCAATGATATATTGAATTTTGAAGAGTTTTAGTAGTATGTTTGAAGTATGAAATGTCCGTTAATTTGCTGGCCCTAAACGTTGTTACTGACGTCATCGCGGAGAAAACTTTCGGTCCCAAGTTGTTTCGTGCACTCAACAAGGCGACGTCTGACCGCAAAAATACCATTAGCTCTCTGCAAATGTACACATTTGGGCAAGGTGAAGAAGTTTCTTGGCATGCTTTCAAGCATTTTAGCCTTTTCCAAAAGAATGGTGCATTAAATCATCGGAAATGCCCGGAATGAAGATGCTTCCGTTCGTGCTGTATTCGTGTATTCGTGAGTCGAAATTCTCCCAAGTTTGTTCTAGTGTTTACGCATCTTTCACCGCCTACCATTTGCTGTCATCCTAATAGTGCGCAATATGATACAGCTACATACCTTAATGAGAAAATGACTGAAACGTTTTTGGATATTTTGCCAACGCGATGTGATAAAAGCGATTAAGGCGTTTTTAAATAAAAGAACGTAAGTTTACATTGAAAAACACTTCAATGAGCGCGGTCTTTGTGTTTTCATGTCGCGCATCTCCGCATGAAGGATAAGTGATCTCGCTGTCTGACTGTGTATAAAACACAAGACAACATACACTTCTTTTCATCATACCTGTTAACTAATTAGAAGCAGACAAAGCAAGAACGATACAAGCGTAATGATCTCGTTCCTTTGCTTCACACGCAAGAGGTTGTAATTAAGAAGCATGGCGTTCCTAACCGCATGTCTGAAAATATTTGTGTAGACGAAGAATATGCCAAGTTTTCTGCGTAAGGAAGATCAGGTTTTCATCAATAAGTACTCAAATTTGATGGGTATTCGAATTAAGCTGTAAAGTCCACCAAATCTTTTCTTAAACAAGGAAGAGCTTTAACCGAAAAATCTTGAGTTATTACTAAAACTGTTGAAGCTCTAGCCAAGGTTCTAATTTTTGTCTTCGTGTGCGCTGACTAGCTTTTGAAATGGTTCATCAGAAAACTGTTAATGCCATCTTTGAAACTGTAATTCAATCGCACTTTACAGCTCGGGAAAATTACTGTCCAAATTAGAAATTTTGGTAATTGTTTTCTGCTTCTGAATGCTTAGCAGTTTGCTTCTATATAAACATTTCCACCTGTTCAAAGCTGTATAACCGTCACATTGTACGCAAATTGCATGAAATGGGGGAGTTTCATCTATTGTAATAAGTGTGAAAGCGTTTTAACGCCGACTGGATCTTTTTAATCATGAATGACCTCACTGCGATGACAAAAACTTTGCGTGCGTTTTCAAGCGTCGGTCTGGGATGTGTCCACTTTGAAACATTCGTTGACCCCTACGACTCAAATGCTCATTCAACACTTTCGTGGTCATTTTGCGAGTTATTTCCAGCAGTTTCACGTCAATACAATATTGTAAATACTTGGTCTCGTGAAGCACCAAGTTGCGGGAATTGTCACTTGAGGGTTTGTTTGGTATCCTTCGCCGGCATGATCCTTGAATAAATTTGCGTGGTGCAAAGCAAATAAGGCGCACGATATCGCAATTAAGCCAAGAGGAAAATTGCGCGTTGTTGAAAACCGGCGACCATTCTCCTGGCGTACTTTTTGCTTTGAATGTTGGACTCTTGCTTCGTCTGGGTTGATAACGAGAATAATTTCTGTGGCCGCAGCTGTTACAGAACATTATTAACGCGCAAGCTTTAGTTTATTTAAGTTGTAACGCGAGGTGCAATCTAAACGGATTTCTAGGGAGATATCAAACAAAATGTGGTGTAAAATAAAATGGTGAAGTTAGATGGATATTACTCAAGATAATATCGCAATTTACTACCGTAACGCGCGACATGATTACATGCATGATACATGATCATGCGAACCAACGCGACAGGATACCTAAACTTCAAGCAAAACACTCACTAGAGAACATTATCAACACACTCAAGAATATGGCGTATAACATAAACATTCTAAATTACTCTACACTTTGTGCGGACATTATCAAAATGATTTAGGTTAATCTTACGAAGTTCTAAGCTCGTTTTAAGGCGAGTGAGTTAATTTTTCCGGTTGTTATTGTATTTCGTGTTTTTCCGAGTCTCATTCCGCTGTATCCGTCTTTGGCAATTAGCAAGACATTCATTCATACTTAATCAAACCAAGGTTTTCTTGTATTTACACATGCGGACAATAAGCTCGTCGAGTGATTCTTTGTTCGGCTTTTTCTTGTAAGTAAACGCAGTCATGCCGTGTCATATGTACAGTTCTCACGGCAAGACACGTCTGATTCACTTTTCGTCAACTAGCTCAAACCGTGACAGACATATTTCGATTCATATGAACTATGAAGCGACTTAATGAATCGTGGGATTGATTTGACCTATGTTCTGCCTTCATGTCTCCCCCGTGTTCAAATCTTTTCCAGACTTAGCCGCTCACTTCGTTCTTCACTGGTTTAAGACGCGTATAAAGTCTTCTCCATGATCCTAAAGTCTTCGTTGACCAAACCCAGAAACCCGAGGTTACTCCAACGATGAGAAACATTAGATATTTCACTAGAAATACTGCAAAATCAGGTCTTTCTTCGCCTACAACAGGCGGGCATGTTGTCCCAGGCACTACAATACATCTACTCCTTTCTCGTAAGAACGCATTCAACCAACTTTTACGCCATTTCTCTCTATTACCTTGCTCGTATAATAAACATCCGATTACTGTGATTGCAGGAACCATGTACAATATTGAGAACACTCCAATACGTATCATTAGTTTCTCAATTTTTTCGCGTTTATCGCCTTCGTTTTTGAGAACAGAACGTACTCGGAAGAGCGAGATGAAACCGGAGAGAAGAAAGAATGTACCGATGAAGAAATAAACAACCAAAGGTCCAAGAACGAATCCTCTCAAAGCACGTTCACTTGATAAACCAACAAAACAAACTCCAGTTAGCTCATCTCCGTCTACTTCATGAAGAACAAGTATTGCGATAGTTTTCACGGCTGGGATTACCCAAGCAACGAGATGAAAGAATTGTGAGTTATTCTCAATGGCTTCGTGGCCCCACTTCATGCCTGCAGCAAGGAACCATGTCAAAGTCAAGACAACCCACCAGATACTTGCAGCCATATAAAAGAAGTATATCATCATAAAGACAACAGTACATCCTTCGTTCTTTGTTCCTTGAGTTAGTGTCTTTCCTGCGTTCTCTGAGACTGCTTTGTTACATGATATACCATCTTTTGCGACGAAACCAGAGAAAAATGCGATTGAGACCATGAAATAACAACCTGAGAGGAAGATAATAGGTCTCTCAGGATACCGAAATCGACTCATATCAATGAAAAATGTCAGGAGTGTGAATATTGTCGACGCCGCGCAGATGGTACTCCAAAGGCCAGTCCATATCCGCGATATTCTCCTTTCGTCTTCTGTGAAGTAAATATTTTTACAAGGCGCGCCGCAGTTGCTTTCTCCCATGAACGTGTGAAGATCATTTGGCGCCTGTTGTTCATCAGGACACACAAATTTCGCCATGATGCGAGGTTTCGTCACAGTTGCATGAATGTTAACTATCTCAGTCCCTGCTGGAAATTTCACAATTTCAGTTCCACCATCTTCGCGTTGAACTATTTCAGTTCTTCCTTCTCTCTGGACAATTTTCGTCCCTATCACAGCGTGTGTTGGTTTAGGTCTGACTGGACGTGTTGTTGGAGGTCTTGAGGCATTTCTTCCTACACAAATCTCTTGTTTTTGATCCGCAGGGAACTTATTACAAGCAAGCTGAGATGGCCAAGAGTAGCCAAATCGTTCCATCACCCCACGACAATTCTTCCTTGCACTTTCACAAAGTGAACGACACGGAGGAATGAGTTTTCCCAAAGCATTGCAAACCGGAGCATAATAGCTACAAACAAAGTATTTCAAATCCGGGGAACATTTCACGGTGAAGAGCGGATTAAAGGGCTCGATGTTTTCAGCGGCTATCGCTTGCGTTCGGTGATTCTCAAAATTGGGAAACAATGTCCGGTTGTATTTCAGTCCTTTACACATATCTATGGATAACGTCTGACATTTCGGCTGCGAAACAACATTGTGAAAACTTAGCATAAGTATAAAGCAGAACGTAAGCGATGATTCCTTTCGGTTAAGCGCCATAGCTGTTGACTTTGGGTACTGCTTACGAATGAACTCTGATGTATGAATTTTATAATCTAGTCTGTCATCAAAGATCCAAGTGACCAATGCGCTCCTTGGCTCCCGTTGTGTGTTGTGAAGTTCACCGCATAAATAATCGAACCTTATCGCCGCTCATTTTTGATTGGCTAGCTCCATGGTTGCCGTGTACACTTACTTGATATCTCATCGCTAATAACTTTAATGCGTTTCCTTACGCCATACATCACTGATTTGATTGACAAAGAGACGCTGACTATCATAAAAGTTCGACTATTTACTTTCTTCTAAAACAAATTATTCCACATGCAAAGAAAGGGGCACTATTTCATCTCTGAGAGACCTTTTGTGACCCTCTCAGTTTTCTATGGTTTAAGGTGTTGGTAAATGACCGAA
The DNA here is from genome assembly GCA_025400095.1 of Phenganax marumi. Lineage (NCBI taxonomy): Eukaryota > Metazoa > Cnidaria > Anthozoa > Malacalcyonacea > Clavulariidae > Phenganax > Phenganax marumi. The sequence continues at coordinate 22,175 of JAODVM010412054.1, forward strand.
GCACCTATTTTTATAACTGAGCATTCCATGAAAGACTCTTTTGCCATCTTAATAAGGAGATTATGTGCTCAATGTTGCGGCATTGACAGAAGCAATGCCCTCTGCCAGAATGCAATATGCAACGAAAAGGAGTCCTAAATTTGTTTTAGATATCATATTTGATCTCAAACGTGAGGCTCAGTACTGTCCTACGGGTGATACATGATAAGATGATAAGATGATGGTGGACTCAAGGAGTTTGTATTTTCCATTTTTGTCGTTTCAGTCATTTTGAAGACTCCTGTATTCAATCTGCTGACATATCTGATCTTCATGGAATTATGAGTATGCATAAAATGCACTGGAATATAATCGTAATGTAGCAATTCGAGGGTTGAATTTCTTGAAATATGACAGTGATGCAGATAATTGTAATTTTCATCATAATGGAGGTGTCTTGTGGTGAAACTATTTTATTCTAAGCTGAAAAAAGATAAACAGTGTCAATTTTCTAAGCTTGATGATTCGTTACAAAAAAAATAAAACTTTCTTTTCATAAATTTCATTTTCTTTGATCGTTTGCCATTTATAAGTGATAATTGTTTCACATCACTGCACAGTTTTTTAGAGACACCACTCACTACTTTAGTTCATCGTTTTAAAATTTAATTTTCCAGTCTGTTTGTTGATTCTTTTTTTCCCGGTTGTCTTAAAATATTGCTTTTCATCCACAGATGTCAGCAGATTGCTTAAAATTTTGCTTCCTCTTGTAGTAAAGCTGGACGAATGAAAGTTGGACGTCGTAACATCTGTAAGACGAATTCGACATTAGCCCGGGTGTTCCGCTCTCGTCTAGTTCCCTCATTATATGCATAGTGGGCGAGTATAAACATCCGACACAATTTTTGGCAGATTTCTGTGGTAATTTAAGACAAGAATGCTTTATCTGTTGTAAATTGAATTCGTCGAAAAAGGGAATTTAATTATCCGGATATTGGGAGACTCCGCTATTCATGCTTTATCTTTCGGTAGCGCTTTCAAATAGATGTAATTTTGTAAACATACTTTAGTGCGGTACGCAATGCTAATAGCTCTGCAAAAGACATCAGATATTATCTATGGCCTGCAGCAATACGCGGCCTTGCTAAGTTTGTGAAGTCGCCTGTGAATATCTTTGTACAGTTAGTTGAGTCTTCAGATTAATCTGGTTTCCCTCCTGTACTAGTATCTATCTATTCGTCGTGAGGCTTATGGATTTCAGTAAGACTCCTGCTGGGCATTGAATGGTGCTCAATAATATCTGCTACATTCTCCTTCATCCGTTTCATCTCTCCTCGTCTTTTAAATTTTCAGTGATCTCTACCACTTCGTAGTTACACCTTTTATCTAGTCTACAATTTCCTTTCTGCAGAGTACAAAGATAAGGAAAAGTAGATAACACTCCTCATAAACGTATGAAAAATACTTTTGCACTCGTTTGCTCAAAGGTATCGATTTAATCAGGCAATGTCACAGAGAAAAAGTGGACCATAAAAAAATTCGTTGCCCATTTCGTTAAACTGTTCATGGAATCTTAGTGACAATTAGATTTATGGATAAGATTTAAGGCGTAGATTCTAGTATTTCAAACATTTAAGATAAACATCCAGAAAGAACGATAAAGATCACACGGTGAAAATTTGATGGAATTGACAATATTTATTTGCCTACTTCCAGATATTTTAATTCAACTATAGTATTTCTAGCAGTTTCGAACACTGAAAGACATGAAGCAGTAATGTTCATCATATTTAGCTATGAGAAACGTCTTTCTCTTAAACTTCTCTTTTAGTACGTGCGGTTTTAAGTGCGTCACCTTTGATCGGATGAAAAAGCTCTCAGGGATTTTTCCTACACATGTCTCGAACCGGAAGCTGTTCTTTAAACAATATTTCTTAACTGCTTATGTTTAAAAATTGTCTGAAAAGAAATTTGACCGCATTTGACTAAGCTTTATGTTGGAGTCTCGTGTAAAACTTAATGGATACGATTAATGAAGGTTCCTTACATCCTACTGAAGGACCTGTCCCTCACAAGCAAGGTAAAATGATCATTTAGTCAATCTACTTTTCTGCTGAGTAGCGGTGGCTTTTGCTATGGCAAATAATTAGTCACGCTCGTCAGCTTCAGTAGCTATGATTTTGTTCAGGTGGAGGAAAAATGAGTACAAATTAATGTTCAGTTGCAGTAAAACAGACGCCTGATAATCGAACTTTCTATATCAAATTCGTAATTAATTTATTAATATTTCGTATGTACCTTCCTTAATCCTTACCAATTCCGGTGTATTCTATTTTAACCGTTCCTGTTACAAGTTGACTCCTTTAGTCTCTCTTTACCCTGATTTATCGCTTCCTACTCCCTTCAAGCCAAAGCAATCCCTTCCGACTCCGTTGAAGCCATCACTACCTCAACTAATCCACTAATATTGATCAATATCCTTTCTAAGTGAGATGTGTACCGACTATGTACCAACTAGTCCGTTTCTAATGCTCTCAATCCATTATTGATTCTTCCCATACACAGGTGCAGTACATAATATACTTCGATCCACCACAACCCCTTCCTACCCTGCGTTTTTCACCTCTTGTTTTCCAAATGACAAATGGCAAAACCTTTATTTTTTATCCCACGCAATACAGCAAATTTAAAGGCAATTGTCGGAAAAGACTTGTGTAGTCTTTAGCAGCTGTGTGATAAATCTTAACGATGCAAATTATTGAAAATTTATGCAAATTTAGACAAGTGAACATAGTTCAAAATGGCGGAAGTGACATGTTGTTGTACATTGTATTTATTTCGTATAATCTGTGCGATCGAGATATCGAGAAGCAAGCACGTCTTTATCGTGGTATTGTATAGACAATACAATGAAATGTGTCTCGTGAATATTTGCCACCGCACTGGCACTGTTCAGCTTGCCAAAACTGCTTGAAAATATTGATCAACGCTGCACCACTCAAAGCAGTTGATGCTAGAATTGTTTAAAATATGGCCATGTCGCCCTCGCATTCCGAAAAGCCGGAAGATCAACCTGAAGGCGAAGTAGTTGTTCTTGAAAGCGGCAACGAACAGGGTACATTTACGGCAGCTAGTGAAATGCATATTGTGTTTAATATGGGAACGCCAGCTTTGGTGTCTCTTAATTATTTTATGTGTTAATCTAGGGACAAGCGAAAGTGATACAGTAACAAAGCAGTCGGATTCAAAAATTAGCAAGTTAAGGCGCAGACTATCCCAAGGATTACGTTTGTGTATGTTGTTGGTGTTTTGCTTGTGTTTCCTTCTTTTGTAATTCTTGTAACTCAAGACATGTGTTTTAAAAGGCTGGTTTATTGGATAACGGACCTTTAAATTACCATGCTTTGTTAAATAAACAGTGGCTGGCGAGTTTGTATATTCGATTTTCGTTTCTTTAGCGCTGCCGAATGTCTTTGGCAAGGAAATCGCTTTTGATGTGAGTATTTAATGGCCTTGAATAAAGTGTCATGGTTTAGGGCGATTGAGCGAAGTGCATTTTGCGGTTGATGCCAACTTGAATGACAAAATGGAGGCAATCAAAGTTGGTTTTTCACGCGTTTGACGTTTAAACTTATGCAATCCATCAAGGAAAACGTGTAATTATATGAAGATGAATTTTTTGATAGTGATATGTTTCCAGCTGTTGCTGCTTGCCTTGTTTAATATTCTTGATGAAATGGCCCAAGCTAACTGACATGTTATCATCAGCAGTCAAACTGATTGGCTAGTTCTTTAGCTTAGAGTGGGTTTGGGTCAGGATTGTCCAACACTTTGTTACACCCAAGCAGACTCTGATACTTTTTGAGATCAGAGTACATTGCTTGTTAGTTTCCTTATGACCTTTTGACATAGGATGACATTGTTGATTCTGTTTCACCACCCCAAACTGAGCCCCCATTACACATGACCTGTGTCAAGAAAACAGCTGTGCGTCGTGTCCGGTCCGATGTTACATCTCTTCAAGCTCCATGCCCTGAGTTCATGCCCGTGCGAACACGTCAACGACTAAAAAGAACATTTTCTGAAAATCCTGACAATGATAATGATGATCGACCTCGGGGCAGATCTGTTTCATTCACCGCTCCTGTAAGTTTTATTCTGACTAACCCTTGATGATTTTAATCAAGTGTAACTCTACCAATGTAGGGACCCTTGCATCTTAGTGTGTCATTTATTGTTTAATTGTTTTATGATTTTCTAGCCAGAGTCCCCATTTGGTAAAATGAGCTATTATCGTAAACTAGAATTATTGGGTGAAGGATCTTATGCTAGTGTTTTCAGAGGAATTACCAAGTATGATCTTGAAAAGCATTTTCGCTCAATCCCTCTGCACGTAATCTCAGCCTGTATGGATATTTTCTTTACATAACAATATTTGTTGTTTTTAGTATTACCAATCAGACTGTAGCTTTGAAAGAAATTCGTCTGCAGCCTGAGGAGGGAGCACCATTTACTGCAATCAGGGAAGGTAATACCTCAACTTGATTGATGTAAGACAATTGTGGTTTGAAGCCAGGAGTTTTAGATTAAACTTTCATGTACCATACCAAACACTTAATATTTCAAATTAGGATGTTTAAATTAGCCATCTCACTGTTTATTTCTTATGATCTATTTTCTACTAGCTTCATTACTTCAAGAACTAAGACATGCAAACGTTGTTAAACTTCACGATATTGTACATACAAAAGAAACTCTGATGTTGGTTTT
>JAODVM010412055.1:0-10377 GCA_025400095.1 Phenganax marumi
ATGGTCGACTTGTCTCCCCAATATACACACCGTTATTCCCTGGGCATAGGCCACATTTGATCGAGTAGACTACATCTGTCTTTATTACTCCAATGAAGTGTCGTAAAAGTAGTCAAGATCTTTCTAAACAGCCGAAATAAGACAGTTTCAAACTAATGATTAGCAAAGCAGTTACTAGCAGAGAGTATGTCTGATTTCTATAAAATTTACTGCTAAGAAAATAAACTATTTGGCTGTTCACAGACATCGTGATTCTTTCTTTGCGTCATATGAAAACCAAGTTTAACTAGAACACATCTGTGTTTAGCATATATCACACCTTTCATGTTGAGAGTGTCACATAGGGTCTACTACTAAACTGACTGCATTTTTTTGAAAGCACATTGTATTGTGTAATAGAATGACGAAGATGAATTCTCAATTTTGCTCTTAAAAATAGCCTGAAATTTCGGCCACAATTTGCATTAGTATACAATTGCTCCTGTTTGGTTATCCGCTCAATATTTTCGTCTATATCATAGCTTCACTTTTTTTCGAATCGACCGAAATGCCATAAGTTTTATTGCCATGGCATCGACTTGTTTTGCAAAAAAGGGACAAACAACTAGTGTGCAGTCTCAAATAACCCTTTGGCGTCGGTGTGCAGTCTCCGAACACTTTTCAGCTCGCGCTATTTTTGGAAAAAATAACCTCGAAAAGGGAAGCGCCGCCAATTTGGGTTAAAAGTTAACCGAGTTTCAATAAACCATAGCTTTTTCTCTTATCTTTGAAATATATCACAGACTTTATCACTCGCTCTTATCTTTGCGGTGCTCCAGCAGTGTTGATAAAAAGAGTCATATCACGTTGAAAAAAACCCCACAATTAAAAGATCACATTTTGCTGCCGTTCCAATTTGCAAAATAGATATAAAAAGCTATAGGTCATAATTCAAAACACTGTTAACTGCAGTTGCATCATTTTTTAAGCCAAATCATCGAAGATTTGAGCATTTTGTTTGGTCACCGTGGACTTTGGAACAATCTTTCATAACGGTTCACTTCATGGACCGCAGACAGGGGCGGCATGGGGCTTCGGCCCCCCACTAATATCCCTATGTAATTAGGAGAAAGCGTAAAAGTAAAAAACGTAACCACGGTACTTTCACAAAACAGTATATCTGCAGTGCTATAATCTTAAAATAAGCTATAATAAACAGCTCTAGCGGAGAGCAAGTCCGATTGGATGATATGCTAATCTTATGGTTGAATATTTTAATACACTTTGCCGTAGCTACTCTGTAAAAGCAGAGAAGTTTTAGTTCTTTCAAAACAGTCTAATTGTTTTAGAAATGTAATTCTGCGTTTTTGTATTTTTCCGTTTTGTATCAATATGCATAAACTTTTAAACGGCAACTGGTGAATTTGATCGAATTTCCAAGACCCTTACAGACTTGATTTATGATTCCAAAACTTTTCCGTTGCCTCCCCAACCTACCCCCGGGAGAGACCCCTCCTTCGGCCCCTCATTCCAAAACTTACTTCACGGTCTCTGAAGTTTCAAAGCTGTAACGTGCATTCAGAAAGCAATATTTTGCTATACCAAGTTCCATTGAATGGTGAATAGGTTCAAGATAGAAATCATACTTAGGCCCAGTTCAAACGTCGAACTTTTCATGTGCCAAATCGAATGGAAATGACCCTAAACGAAGAATTTTGCTCATTAGCACTAGGTTCGGCACATGAAAAGTTCGACGTTTGAACCGGGCCTTATATGTACTCCTTGAATAATGAAATAGAAAGTTTTTAAACTGAATAAGATAATTACGTATTTACCCAATACCCATAGTTTTAGTAGATAAGATTTGGTTTGAAAGATTTCGAAAAAGCATGGTTGTGTTTTTGAATTCGGGCTTATCTACCGTCAAAATAAAACAGGCTTCGTGCAATCAGCCCTTGAAAAATTTTTTTCTGATGTATTATAATGCAAGCCGGCCATTTGAATCTTCTCTCGCTTAAAGTCCATCCGGTTATTGGCCTTTAGAATATTCTGTCGACCGGCGATGAATTTTCGCTCCAAAGCTGGCTGTTGATGAGCCTCATCGGGCAGCTAGAGACCGCCGGTGACTTTGAAAGTGCATGCTCTTACAGAAGCAAGCAAATTAACTTTATTCTGACTTGTTTATGTGTTTTCACATACAAAAGACTACAACACGTACAATGAAAGGAATTAGCGCCAATTTCTTGTCACAACTGCTGGACCGTTATCATGGTCCAGTTACATGCACAGTTCAGTGAGTTGGCTTTGTTGAACGATACTTCATTTTATACACATGTAAGAGATCTAGTCGTCCGCCATGTTTGAAAATAAATATTTTATAAACATTGATGTTTTATTTTATTTTAAAGGAAATAGTTCGTGTTTAGATGCAAATCAAGCATGAACATAAACCAGTTTGAACAAAAGAAGGTACGTTCTGTTACTGGAATGCTATTAGTAGTGTATTGGGTTGTAAAAGCTTTCTGCAAATTCAATCCCATTCGTGAACGATTTGTAAAATGTCTAATACTTGAAGAACGCTTGACTTTGAGGTGGAAACCAAAGAAAACAGTCAGGCGGGACGACTGCAGTTTGGCCAACACCTTACGACGCTGACCATCCGAAAAACATGATATTAGCTTGGGAATGCTGAGCCTGCAATCCCTCCTTGCCCTGACATGGTGTCTGCTAAACTGCATTCTAGCCAGTGACGCAAATCAACTGAACTGTGCATTACAAGACTCAGATACTAATAAATCTTTTATTTATTTTGATGTTTTTCATGAATTGCTGACGAATTTTTTTACCATTCTATGTAGAAGAAGCAAGCGGTGCGAAGGTTGTCACAGTCAGGAGCAGGTCATGGCAATCGTAAAGAAGACATCAGACGAAAGCTGGACGCTAGGAAACGTGCAGCTGCGGTTTCTCGAGTAGATGGACGTGAGAGGAGATTCATCCGAGGGGATTTTAGACAAGGTGCCTTTGAGAGATAGCTATGTTAGAAAAAACGTTTTTAGGGATGGGTACCAAATATAGTATAGAGATCACTTATTAAGAGCCTCCACAGACGAGCGGTTTTGTTGTCGACAACTATTTGTTGATTACTAAAAGTTGTCAACAACTTAATATTGTCATCTGTGAAGTTAGTCGTCGACAACTAATTTGTCAATATTTAGTTGTCGACAACAAACAAGTTTCCCATTTTTCAAGGGAAACTCGTTACCTGTCGATAATTGTTTGTGAGCGACAAGATAAATTTTCACGCATGTGGAATGCTACAAATTGCTCTAAATAGTTGTCGACAACTTTTAGTAATCGACAGCAGATAGTTGTCGACAACAAAACTGCTTGTTTATTGAGGCTCTAAGATAGTATAGTCCACTTATTAAGTGACCAGGGATTACCTCAGACAAGCAAAATCATCTGGCATTGGACAGAGTAAAATAGCAGGGCCCGTGTATAAAAATGGAACCTTGGAATTTCCCAACAAATCCACTTTGTTTGTAAAAACAAAGGGTCGTAGGCTTGTGAGGATTTAAAATAGCTTCTGGAAGAGGATTAGAAGCTATTCGAAATTCCCAGGGGACTATACACTTTTGTGCTTAAAAAGAAATTGGATTTGTTGGGAAATTCTGAGTTATGTTTCTTGTTATATACCCTGCATATAAGTGGGGGGGGGCATTGCAAACCAATGAGTTGATGTTTACGAGATCTTGTCGTATAGCTTCATCGACAAATTGAGTTGCAAGAGACTAGAGCCCCTTAAAGAGCAAAATCATCTGCGGCCGGTTGTTTGAAAGTTGGATAGCGCTATCGACTGGATAGTTAATTTTTAAATGTTCATTAAATCGGAGAAAAAATGTCGAAACTTTCATTTTGGTCAAAAGACTGCAGACTCTAATCTGTTGATATCAGTTGTAATTTTATCTTACAATGATCAACAGAAAATTTTACGAAGGTCACAAAGACTCACTATCCAGTGGACGACGCTATCCGCCTTTCGAAGAACCGGCCCCTGGGGATAGGCAGAGTAGCATATCAAAGAAGATGCACCCTGTACATTGCCCCTCAATGCATAACATATTTCATATATTTGGGCTAGGTCGAAGTACTGAAGAAAATCCTGTGGTCGGTCCCTTTAGCTCCAGTACAAAAGGAAACTCGGTAGACTCGCAGACATCATCAAAAAAATATGTTAGTCCTCTTGCTAGTGCAGCTTCAACACAGGCCACAGGCACTAGCCTGCAAGCAGCGAAAAGTACATTTCCAATGCAAAACAAAGCCACAACTGACCCCAAACAAGCAAATATATTTGGTAGTAGCTTATATAAATTGAGCCAAACTCAAGGTGTCTCAAACCTCCAGTCTCAAAATCAAACTTGGAAACAGACTTCTACTACTCAAGCAGTACCAGGACAAGAAGTGAAAAATGTATTTGGAAGTGAAATACACAAGGACAGCGCAAATCAACAGCTCAAAAGTAAAGATTCATTGCAAAACACTGCTACGAGTATCGCAACCAAACCTCATCCGAGCCCACTTGCTAGTATACTAGGTAGCCATTCTGGAAAAACTACCGTGCCTGGATTGTTGCATCCTCAAGTCAGCAATGTGTCTACTTTAGTTGAAACATACCAACAAAAAGCTGCTCCTAAAGCAAGTTTTACAGCTGCTACTGGCAATTTATTTCAATCTGGTGTTACTTCACAAACGTTTGGTCAAAATTTACAGCAAAGAAGTGTTGATCAGCCTTCAGGACTACAAATTAAGGATCAAACTCAGACTGGTTTTGGTGTTTTGTCACAGAAAGACACGAGTTTGGGGTCAGGTAGTGCAGTTTTGGGGAACAGTCTTGCTGTTTCACCGAACATAAATGCATTTGCAACGAATCAGCAAAAAACGTCTGAAACTGCGCCGCTATTGAAGAGCACTAACAACAAAGCGTCTTTGTTCTCTGGGGTTACAAATGTTCAAAACGAACCAAGCTTATTTGGCAACACTATGAATCTTAGTAACCCTGCTGTCCTAGACCAGAAAACCAATACTATAGATTCAAATAACCAAGCTTTATCCATTAACAAAGCAAAAGTTTTTGGCAGCCCTGCTGTAGCAGGAAGTTCAGAGCAACAACGAAACAATGCAAGTATAGTTGCTACTTCGGTGAGTAGTCCAAGGACTACACAGAGTACTTTGCAAGCGAAACCAAATCAATTTGATGCCGCTGTATTACTATCTAATGCTCAGTTACCTATTGCAAACCAGACATCATATTCACGCACGTTGCCTTTCTCCAATCCCCCCAGTGTATTTGGAAACGTAGGTTTACCCCCTAGCACCGTGAACAGGTTTAATCCACCTTTGATAAACAATTCAGGCTCCCCACATTTTGCGTCTACTAATTCGGTTTCAAGATCTCAAAGCGTTTTTGGTGGAGCAGGAATACCCGAGTCTGGCAAATCTTTTGCTACCATCTCGCCGTTTTTTACAGCTAATGTTTCTAGCAGCGCAATGTCGAAAAATTCTGTTAGCGTATTTGGAAATGCGAGCCAACCAGCGACTGCAACTTCATTGGCAAGTACCTCGAGCCAATTTACAGCTCAAAGTTCTGTTGTCCCCACCACAAGTATATTCAAGTCTGAAGGTATTTTTGGAAATGCCGGTGCAGCAGTAGTTTCCTTAACAAATACTACCGGACCATTTGGTGTTTTTTCAACGAGCCAACAAGACCAAATTCAAGGGCCTTTTACCAGTCAAGTTGGAAAACCTGGTTCTGTTTTTGGAAGCGCTGGATCAGTAGCCATTTCAGGCCCTCAGACAAAGTCTGGTAGTTTTTCGGCTCATCAACAAGACCCGAACCAAGGACCATTTACAAGTCAAAGTCGCTCTTCCCAAAACTCTGGTAGTGTTTTTGGAGATGCCGGACTACCTGTAACCACATCAAAGCCTCAAACAAAGCCTGGTATTTTTTCGGCTCACCAACAAGACTCGAACCAAGGACCTTTTACAAGTCAAGGTCGCTCTTCCCAAAACTCTGGTAGTGTTTTTGGAGATGCCGGACTACCTGTAACCACATCAAAGCCTCAAAAAAAGCCTGGTATTTTTTCGGATCACCAACAAGACTCGAACCAAGGACCTTTTACAAGTCAAGGTCGCTCTTCCCAAAACTCTCGTAGTGTTTTTAGAGATGCAAGTCAATCAGAAACTTCTTTTCCTGCAAATAGTCAAAATATCTTTGGCAATACTGGTGAGTGGAGACGAAAGAGTTGGCTGTTGTATGTAACAATAGTTTTTGATATATCTATTTAAAACGTCTTTGAAAACGGTAGCTCTTCATTAAAAAAATGATTTTCAAGGCGCCGTTTGCACGAATAATATAAAGTCTAAACTAATTCACACTACATAATACATTAACAACGTCACATTACAATAATGACAAAATTGAAGCCCGTTTTCCACTAGGCGGAATTTTCCGCGCGGAAAATAAATCTAGCAACGTGATTGGTTCGCTTAAGACGTTTTCGCGGCGAAATATATTGCTGGCTAGCCAATCAGTTTAGTAGATTTATTTTCCGCGCGGAAAATTCTGCATGTGGAAAACGGCTTAAGGTATAGTTTTCATGAAGGATTAAATATGATTGGCTATATGAAGTACTACATCTTTACATTGCCCAGTACTTAATTCTGGTGTTTTCACGGCATCTGGCAAATTACTCCACAACATTGCCCTGTATAGTATAGCTTATAGCTACTCCTTTTAAAGTTAGTTTTAAAGCTAATGATTTCATCCTCTTCTTATAGATTTTTGACTATATTTTGCAGCAGTCAGTCCCAAAAGTTTGAAACGTAGTCCAGCGAGTGATGTGTCAGACCTGACATCAATTTTAATCAAAGGTTTACCAGAACATCTCCTTGATAAAAAATTGTTGGAAAATGAGTTAAAAAGACTTGGCGCAACCAAAATCCTACTACAGCCTGCAAAACAGACAGTCGTTCTTCACTTCGCTTCTCATGTAAGTAACATTGTATATATTGGAGAGTACAAGCTTTCCGTTTTACCGACAAACGTCAAACGACATACGAAGAAAAGTTTGCCGATATCGAAACAATATGGCGGAGATAAACTAGTTGTTGTTAGCACAGGATTTTAACATAAAACTATTTGAAATAGAGTGAAAAAGCTAAAAAGTAAGGAGCGACTGTCGCGGCGAAGTATCTTGCAAGCCAATGGACCTTTAACCTTATAGACAAAATTTCAAAAAATCTTGAACTATGAAAATCTTTTACCACAGCCTGATAGAGCATCCTGAATTTAGTAAAACTGCCAAGTTTGGTTGCGAAATGTTGTAAAATAAGGAAAATATAGCCGTACAAATTTGGCAAATTTTGTATATTTTTCTATTACGCACGGGAAATTGATACCCCGTTCGAGAATTTGGGTATCGATTTCCCGTGCGTAATAGAAAAATATACAAAATTTGCAAACTTTGTACGGCTATATTTTTCTTATTTTACAACATTTCGCACCCAAACTTGGCAGTTTTACAAAATGCAGGAAGCTCTTCCACGCTGTGGTAAAAGATTTTCATAGTTCAAAATTTTTTGAAATTTGGTCTATAAGGTTAAAGGTCCATTACTTTAACAGATTCACTTTTGGCTCGAACAAATTCGTTAAGGCTTAAGGTCTGTTCTCCACTAGGCGGAATTTTTCGAGCGAAGAATAAATCTACCAAACGTGATTGGCTCGCAAAGTGATTTCCGCGAAAAAGTCGAAAGCAAGCCATGCAATGTTGCTAGATTTATTTTTCGCTGGAACAAATTCGCGTTGTGGAAAACCGCCTTAAATGACAGGCTGTTTACATTGACCATTTTACCGGCCCGCACTTAAAATTCCAGCGAAAATTTGCTAGCGTAAAGTGGCTTTACTAACCTCTGCATGTTTTCCACTGCGCGAATTTGTTCGAGCGAAAAGTAAATGTAGGCTTGTCATTGGCTTGTAAACTATTTCGCGAGCGAAAAACGGACCATTCACGTTCCTAGATGTATTTTTCGCTCGAACAAGTTTGCGTAGTGGGAAACGGCCATGAACGTTCCTTCACGAATGAAACAAACTGCGATAAACGTGTGTATTATCTTTCCACGTTTCCATTCATCAACGGCCCGACTGAAAATTGCCCATGACATGACTTGCAGCCAGCTCTCACTTCCCGATACATAGCTATAGTATAAAATTGTGTGTTTCTCTTATCAATCAATCAAGGAATTGGCGAAAAGGGCAAAATCTACAGCCGGCGAATGGTTGCCTATGAAAGACGCCCATGTTTTTTGGCTCAAGAAGAAAGGTAAAGACACTGTAGATATTCTTGTATATGTTAGTTACGTAAATGATGGACTGAGCGCCGCGGTGCTTCTTGAGTTTCTTTGACACTAGATGCGTCGTTTAATCGAGAATGGTGCTTCAATCAAGAGTATAGAACTTGTTAAAAATGTCACCAAAATGTTCGTACTAAAGTCTTCATTTGCAGAAGAATGTGACCTTTTTTCAATTAATCGTCACAATATTCTGTCAGGTGCGGCGCTTGTTCAAGTAGGAGCTGAATTGATCATTTACGGTATATGTTAAGTAAACAAGTACGTATAGGAGCGTTTTGTCACCTATAAAACACAAGCTGCGAGTTTATTGAACGGCTTGAAACATGTGTCAGTAAGATCAGTTGAAATTTAAACTGTGTTTTATCACATAGAGAGACACAGTGTGTTTCTTTTAAACTTTGTTTGTGAATTGTTAATGAGTTTTTGAATTCATAATGAAACGTTTTTTGTTGGCCAACGAGTAAAGTGTAAAGTCTGTTCATTTTTCTTAATGTTGAATTAAACTCTCTACTGGATAGCTGGTGTTCTTTAAACTGCTTCCCAGATTAAACGTTGCCTTTATTGACTTCATTGAAAACCGTACTACTTCACCGGTGTATATATATTAAGAGACATCAATACTGAAAAAAAACAAAGGGGATTCGAATAGGCCGTATACATGCACTGCAATTATGTTCTATAAATTATCAATGATTGGCAAATAATTACATGGCTATATAGGTTATTTTGGCCAGCGCTATTTTGTATTCTCTTTCTTGTAGGAGGAACGTCAAAGATTGCTGAGAAATCGCCTGGAAGTAAAAGAGAATATAAGTCAAGAAGACAGTCTATATCCAATGCGTTGAATAGCATCGGTAAGTTATCGCGACATTTGCAGTCGCGGTAAAGGCCATGTTGCGAGGTGCAATTTTTCATACAACTTGCCATGCAATTGTAATTTTGAGTGATGGTAATTAGCAGGAGTGTTCAAAAAACAGTAGATTCAGCGGAGTGTAATGAATTCTTGTATCTGCCAATTTCATATCTCGCAAAATGTACTACGAAATGTACTTTACTTCATGTCATAAATCTGCTAGATGTGAGGGAGTTCCCGTCTGCCTCCACTGCGCAAGAGAGGTATTCTGTTCTCGATGAAGTTGACAAACGTATTCGGCAAGGTATGTGCAATACAAAACTCTTCATCTACCGCACAAAACAACATTTTAACTATGGTGACTATATTTTTTGTTGTTCTGAAAGATACTATTCAAACAGTCTAGAAACTTCGTCCTCCTATAGATCCATGAAGATGAAGTTTTTGCATAAGAAGATGTATTAAAATTCTTCTCCAAGTGACTCAAATGTTAATATGTACAATCCCTGACTTCAGTATAGACACTTTAAATCCACGAAGCTGAAGTTTTTGCGTGAGAAGATATATTAACAATTCTTATTTAAAAGACTCAAGCATTATAAAGGTGTACAGTTCCTGCCCTTGATGTAGACACGCGAAGTCCACGAAGATGCAGTTTTTACGGAAAGATATATTACAATTCTTCTTCAATTAACTCATTCAAAGATTATAAATATCTGCAATCCTTACCTTGATATTGATTGACAATTCACAAGCGTAGAGATGAAGTTGTTGGCAGAAAAGATATATAATCCATCATTAAACGACTCAAGTATTATCGATATGTACAATCCCTGACTTCAATATAGACACTTTAAATCAATAAGAATGAAGTTTTTGCGTAAAACGATATACAGCAATTCGTCTTTAAATGACTCAAATATTACAAATATGTACAATCCCTGACCATGATATAGTCACTTTAAATCTATGGAGATGAAGTTTTCGCACAGGAAGATATATTACAATTCTTCTTTAAATGACTCTAATATTACAAATATGTACAATCCCTGACCATGCTATAGTCACTTTAAATCTATGGAGATGAAGTTTTCGCACAGGAAGATATATTACAATTCTTCTTTAAATGACTCTAA
>JAODVM010412066.1:0-10376 GCA_025400095.1 Phenganax marumi
ATGTATATCGCAGTATTAGAGAATGTGTTTGTTTGCCCCCTAGCGATCCCAAAATGCATTGCAAAACCGCGCGGGGAATGGGAAACGGCAACATACCCATTGGATAACACACAATTTGCTGTTACTGGGAAATCTACTAAACAAGCTATACTTTATATCCTTCATTTAGCCTTGGTAGCTTTAGATAGGGGCAGCTGCTCAATAAGATTGTTCTTTGCTGATTTTTGCGAAGGATTTGATATAATAAATCACAGAATTTTGTTGTCAAAGTTTTCTACATATAACATTCACAATAGCCTGTTAAGGTGGATTGGTTCATTTGTCTTGGATAGATCACAATTTATATGCATTGGTAATTCAACATCAGCCGTAAAAAGCATTAAAGGCGGTCTTCCTCAAGGAACTAAACTTGTCTCAATATTCTTTGCTGTGATAGTCAATGATTTTTTACCTACATGGGGTGCTACAGAGATTAGACCAAGGACTTCTCCTCATTGATGGAATTTATCATTGCTGATATTCAACAGTTGCTAGAAATCATACTATGAAATTAAATCCAGAGAAATGCAGACATGATTGTTGACTTCCTCCAATATAATACCACTGAGCAAGAGCTATTTTAGATCAATTTTAGAGCATGGTCTTGACCAACTATGTTTCAGAGATCTATATTTTAGAACATCTGAAGCCAATGAGCAGGCTTGAAATGTTCTAAAATTTGGGGCTTGTCGCCTTGGTAGTATTGGTATGGTCCGTTAAACTACTTGCGGGAACTCAAACTTCACTGCTGGTTGTACGTTTTTGCCAAAAAGAAGGTTTTTTTGGGCAGTTCGTTCATAAAATTAGAAACAAACTGCACTTATCTTTTTCTTTGCGTGCTTTTTTCTTACTTTCTGCTAAAAAATGCTTAGTAACCTTATAAAACTTTCTTTGGCAAAGTTTGACTCATTTTCTGAAAGTGTTTACATCTTTGGTTTCTTGGCCATGTTTTCCAATGTGTGGAAAGACTAGGGCCGACCTCAGACTTTTGGTTTCAATTTTTGGCTTCAGGTAGCATTCCATGTATTTTTAGTTCAATGGTATCGTCTAATATTTTCTGTTCAAGATGGTGTCTGACAAGGTATGTAAATTTTCAGATTTTTGAATGCAAATTTGGTCTTTAGCATATTCAATTTATTTCCCTGGATAACTATATGTATACTTGTAAAGTATAGGGAAACAAATAATTTGTATTTCAAGAACTCTAAACATTTACTCTGTTGGTTTTTTTGTAGGAAAGAACGGTTGCTCTGAAGCCAAATTTTCAATTTAGAAACAAGCAGACTGGCAAGCTTCTCTGGGTTTGTTTTGAGCAAGCCAAGCAAGTCGCAGAAAATATAAAGCGAAGCAAATGTATGGGTTATTTTGAGCCACAATTATCGGCAAAGGATGTAAGCTACTCATTCAGCTATTATGCTATATATTTTCGTATTTGCAGTGATGTTGCTGTTATTTATATGTACGTCTTTTATAATCTAGGCTGAAGCAGTAGTATGTGATTGCTGCGTTCTGGCTCATTTCGGCCACGCCCCTGTTTTTCTCCATACAAAAATATACTTTAGTGCCATTTTGAATAATTAATGAGCTGAAAATCATGAGCCAAATCCCCACAAACCGAAAAATTAGTAGAAGATAGTATTACAACTAATTTGCATGAGCTGACATCTGAAATTAGTAGAAGCTGCTATTACATCTTAGTATTAGCCACCTGATGAAAACTAATTTGCATAATAGGTCTGTAGGAATCGGGTGATTAATTCAGCATATATAAATAAAGAAAATGAATCAACAAAATGAAAACCAAAACAAAACTAACAAAGTCTCAAATTCTAAATTAGTGGAAACAAAAACTAATTTGCCTAATAGGTCGGGGAATCGGGTGATTAATTCAGTGTATATAAGTAGAGAGAAAATGAATTCGCAAACTGAAAATAACAAAGTCTCGAATTCTAAATTAGAAGACACTACAACCAGTAAGACACCTGCAAAAAATTTAGATGAGGTATTAAAAAGAATGAAGGCGAAATTACAAGAAGATAGTAAAGGTATAAGAAGACTTGAAGAAGAAGAAGAAGAAGAAATTAAGCAAAGCTCTACTGAGGAGATAAAGTCGAGAATACGAGAAATAAGAAATCAAGAAGATGACTTTGCAAAAACTAATTTGCACAATAGGTCGGGGAATCGGGTGATTAATTCAGCGTATATAAGTAAAGAGAAAATGAATCAAAACCAAACAAAAAATTCAATAAATAAAGAGACAGACTCTAATAACCAACTAAGAAGTATGGAGGTATCCCCTTATATAAAGATGACATATTTGAAACAACTAAAAAGTATAATACAAGAACAACTAAAGAGCCAAAACCAAAACAAAACGTAATAAAGGGAGCAGAAACTTTGACAGGAAGACCTTTTGGACCCCCATCAAAAGAAGAATTTTTCCCAAAACCTGAAGCAGATAAAGAATTAAAACCTAAAGGAACAACTTTTCAATTTATTCCTCATACTTATAGAGATATGGACTCCATAATGAGTTGAGTTGGGCCAAATACTTCTGCTGGAAATGCCTTACAAAGATTTAGAAGGACTCAAAGAAATACAAATAATGATGGTCATTCATTAGGTTCTACTCAACTAGCTATTCCATCAACTTCAACAGAGAAAATAATAGGACCTATTCCAAAACCTAGAACAAAATTAATAAAAGTGAGGCCAATTCCAAAACCTAAAACAAAAATAATTCCTCCAAAAGTATTTAATGAACTTCAAAAATTAGATTGAAAAATAACAAAATGGGGTCAGAAAAATATTCACAAATATCTAGACACCCTAGAAAGAAGTTTAAATAAAGAAGATTATGACAATAATACTGTATATAGTACTACAAATTATATCAATAGACACCTATATAAATATAGAACAAGACCAACTCCAAAACAAAAACCAATTCCAAAACCTAGAACAACAAAACCAATGAAAAGACAAACTGTTGCAGAAAGATTTAAGCAACAAAAATTAAGACCAACACGACCACCCCCTCCACCACCACACATTCTAGATACTCCATTGTGGCCAACAAAAGTAGAGCCATTAAAGCCAACACAATATATTAAACCTAAACCAAAGCCAATACCAAAACCTAGAACGTTTGTGAGAAGAAAGCTTAATGAATCGTACAATTGGTTAGTGGACCACGTCCCTGACAAGGTAAAAACTAAAGTGTCTAATAGTTATAATAAGATGAAGCAACAAGTTATAAAAGCATTTGATGAACAAAGCAAACACGAACGAAGCGAGCCTGAGCTCATTCCAGAAGATGAATCAACCGAACCAGAGCCGGGAATTGAGAAACAAGCTGAAGCATTAGAAGGACGATTACACAGTTATGTAATAGAAGGAGAACCTGGTTATGATCCAGAGACATGGCTTAGAACAAGAGTTAGAGACGCCGTTATAAAACATGTAAAAACATTATGAGATAGCAAAATTGAACTTGTATTAACATGTTCTATGGTGAAAAGAGATCCAACGACAGATGTAATAACAGAACGAGACAAAGATCATTTCAGCTCTTGGTATCATAGAATATTACTAGGATCAAACGAAGAAAAAATTTATGATGGAATGGTAAAGAAAATACTAACAAGCTTTACCGATAAACAAAAAGCAGGATCTGGTTGGCAATTTAGGGGATTATTAGGCTAGATATCCACGTAGCAAAATATAAACCTCTTAAAGGGTCGTCTTATATTCCTACACCTAAATGGCTTGCAGATAAGAAAGCTATTATAAATCCAAGGAACGACTTTGTTGGACCACGTGGTGAGCCCGATCAAGAATGTTTTAAGTGCGCGGTGTCTATAGTGAGGTTTACAAAACCAGGATCTAAGAACCGTGAAAGAATAACAAAACAGCTAGTAGAAAAATCAGAGACCCTCGATTGGACCAACATAAGATTTCCTACACGGATAGAAGAGTTAAAAAAGTTTGAGAAGAATAATAATCTTAAGATAAGCTTATTCAGTTACAATGAAAAGGATAGAGTGTTTCCAATGGCACAAATTCATGACTCCCCAGACATAAGACTATTACTATTAGAAGAAAAACATTATGTTGTGATTAATAGTATGTCCAGATTAGTTAGATCATAAGTGACTAAGGGACATGATAAAATTTATGTGTGCGACTACTGTTTGCAGTACTTTGGAAAAGAAGACATTACTAAAACACCAAGACTTTTGTAAGCTCCATAAGCCAAATAAAACAGTTTATCCAGAAGAAGGTTCCTATGTTAAGTTTGTGAATTATAACAGAACAACACAAGTTCCGTTTGTGATTTATGCAGACTTTGAGTGCTTTACAGAACCCACAGATAAAAACTTAGAAAAAGGGACTCACCAATATCAAAAACAAAACCCCAGTGGTTTCTGTTATTACATAAAATGCTTTGACAACTCTGTGTATGAACCAAAATTAGTTCGTTGCACAAAGAAGACTTCAGAGGAAGATGTTACTAAAGTGTTTGTCTAAAAGTTGGAAAAAGAAGTCCACAAAATATATCAAAGGTTTAAATTTCCAGAGGAATTAATAATGACAAAGAAGGACAGGCAAAACTTTAAGAAGGCTACCCATTGTTATGTTTGTAAAAGAGAGTTTGGACAAGAAGACAAAGTCAGAGATCACTGTCACTACACAGGAAGATACAGAGGAGCAGCTCATAGTGATTGCAACCTGAAAATGAAGAAACCAAAGTTCATTCCAGTGATATTCCACAATTTAGAAGGTTATGATTCCCATTCATTCATTGAAGCCCTTGCAGAAACGCCTGGGGAACCCCATTATATTCCAAGGAATGAGGAAAAGTATATAAGTTTCACAAAGGAGCTCATCATGGGTCAATTTAAGAGTAGGAAAGATGGGAAGATGTATCCAATCAAACGAAACTTAAGGTTTATCAAGTCCTTTAAGTTTATGGGGTCCAGTTTAGGGTCGCTTGCAGGAAATGTACAACTTACATACTTTACGAACCTTAAGAGATATTTCCCAAACCATGTAGAACTACAGTCTAGAAAAGGAGTTTACCCTTATGACTATATAGACAGCTTTGAAAAACTATCGAAAACAAAGTTGCCGCCTAGGGAGGCATTCTATTCCAAGCTGAATGATGAACATATTACTGATGAGGACTACACACATTCCCAAAAAGTTTGGGACACTTTCAACATGAAAACCATATATATATATTCGCACTATTCCGAAAAGTTTGTAGGAAACATTACAATCTGGATCCTGCATGGTATTATACTTCCACAGGATTAGCTTGGGATGCGGCGTTGAAATACACCAATGTAGAATTAGAACTATTACATCAACAAGATATGTACCTGATGATAGAAAAAGGAGTTCGTGCAGGAGTGTCCATGATTACAAAGAGACATGCTGTTGCAAATAATAAGTACTTAGACGATTACAATCCAAAGAAACCGACCACATACATTCCCTACTTAGATGCAAACAATTTATATGGTTGGGCTATGATGCAAAAACTACCAACTCATGATTTTGAATGGATGACGAAGGAAGAACTTAAAGACTGGACTAACACTCCATGTATATTAGAAGTGGATCTAGAGTACCCAAAACACTTACACGATCTCCACAACGATTACCCATTAGCACCAGATAAAGAACCATTAAACATATATGAAAACATTACCATAGAAAAATTTGTGCCCACCTTGAAATCGAGAATAACTATGTAGTCCACCATGGAATATTAAAACAGTACTTGAAAAGAGGGTTAATATTAAAGAAGATCCATAGAGGTATAAGGTTCGAAGAGTCCGCATGGTTAGAGTCTTATATAGAACTTATACAAATCTTACAGCAATGTCGAAGAACAAATTTGAAAAAGACTTTTTCAAGCTGATGAATAATTTTATATTAGGAAAGACCATGGAGAATCTACGAAATAGATCAGATGTAGAACTCGTAAACACACCATCCATGACAGAAAATAGGATCAAGAAAACCAACTTCAAATCAACGATGATCTTCACAGAGTACTTAGTAGCAGTCCACATGTATAAGACAAAAATAGTTCTTAACAAACCCATATATGCTGGGATGTTGATCCTGTATATCTCGAAAAGTCTAATGTATGATTTACATTATGATTATACAAAACCAAAGTGTAAAGACAAAACAAAGTTACTGTTCACTGATACAGACTCCTTATGTTATGAAGTATAAACAGAAGATTTCTACAAAGACATACCCCCCGATCTAGATAGACTATTTGACACCTCCAAAATAATAACCGACAATCCTCACATTACAAAAGGACTAAAAAAGAAAGTTCCAGGCGTGTTTAAAGATGAATGTGGAGGAACACAAATTAAAGAATTTGTTGGATTACAAGCAAAATTATAGTTACAAAAAGGAATATGGTAAAGAAGTCAAGAAATGTAAAGGATTGAAGAAATCTGTAGGGAATAAAACGTTATCATTCGACAACCACAAAGAATGTCTGTTTACAGGTGAACAAGTGATGCGCCCCATGAATGTCATACGAATAGAAAACACAGACTATACTCGGAAACAGTGGAGAAAATAGCACTGAGTTCCAATGATGATAAATGATACATACTACCTAATGGAATAGATACATTGTCTTATGGACACTATAAAATGAAACGTGAAAATTCTTCAGAATTTACTATATAATAAAACAACATGCCAGCAACAAACAACGAACAAACCGAGAAAAAGGAATATAGTAATCAAATCTATATTGCTGGAGTATTAACATTATCAGCCGTGGGTGTTTCAATGTTGAGTAAGAAAGCGTTCAGAGAATCCCTTGGAACACTGCAATCGATGCAAGGAACTTTAAAACTTGCTGAAGCCGTCATGTTGGGTTCCATCTTGGTGAAATACCTCGAAGATAAGAAAATTACCCTTGAAAAAATTAACAAATAAACGCTTCAGAGATCTTCGATCTCTGAGAAAAAAGTCAAAGATTTTTTCTACAAATAAATGGCTTCAATGGTAGCAAGTGGAGTTTTCAATGCAGTTGCTTTTGCAGGTGCAGGATTTTTGTTTAGTAAATTAAACAACAGAGGATATGAAGAAGAAATTAATTGTCATAATCTCGCCGTGCAAAAACTAGCAAGAGATAAAGAAGCTCGGTATGAAAAAGAAACTGCAAGAAAAAACAAGCTAGAACAATATAGACAGGAATTATCACAAACGTTGTAAAATTCTTTACCTTCATCAAATTGAACTACATTGGGGTATTTTTCTGAATCGATCTTTGAATTTATTTAATAATTGATTTACAGCTTTTGTCATGTTTTTTGTGTCTTTTCTATACACAGGAACAGCAAATCCAAACCTGGACAATATTTCCACAGATGTGAGAATCCAGTTGTAACCTTTGTTTTTTGTGCTTGTATTTACTCATGTCTACGAGATCCATTTGTAGTTGGTCTGCTAGGTTATTGACATAAGTTTTGTTAAATTTATGTCTTTTCACAATATGTTTGTATCATGTAAAAGTGTCTTGTGTTTTTAACCATTCTTTGATTTGTTTTCTACTTGTGTTTAAACTTTTTCCCAGTGATTTTTGATGCAGTTTTTTAGCTGATTGATACCCTGTTTTTGGATTGTAGTACATATCAAAAAGTTCTTGTTCTTTTGTAAATGCATCCATTTATTGTATGAAAAGTTCTAATAACACGGATCCAACTAAAATATTTTTACCAATGTTTGTACCCATGTCAAAGGTTAGTTTATTTAAAACAATGTTGTAAACTCTAACTTGAGATTCAATGTCTTTGTAATGTGAAACTGATCCATTGGGGCTTTGTGTAGTTGTGATTGGTAGACTAACAAAAACTGAACTTCTTTGTTCATTCGCATCTATTTACAGCAACACAATGAATACTAACATAACACAGTCCAGCATTGATATCACATTCATTTCCTGATTTTACACATGTATTTTTTGGAATAGATTTGTTTTCTGGGAATCCCAACAATAGTCCAAATTTCATCAAATTTAGATTATGTTGTTGACAAAAAATTTTAGTTTTATTTTCATATGGAATTTTTTCTAGTTTAATGCTGTGTTTGGATAGTTCTTTAACCAAGTCTTCAAACGTTAGATATCCCACCGGTATTCTATATTTGCCTACGACTTTGGAATTTTCAATTTTATGAATAAAGTCATTATGATGTAAAGTAATGTTTTTATAATTCCAATAAATAGTAGCTGTTTTAGAAACATTTTAGAATCTAATGATGCTATAATACATCTATCAAGATGAATTTCTTTTTGTGTTATGTCAAGAAACACGGTTAATTTAGTCATTTATTTAATATAATAAATAAATGGATAAATACTATAAATGGTTTTATGGAAAAAAACTATGAATCAGCTATGAAACCTATGAATTCTTGGGACCATGAAAAAGCAAAACAGGATTTTCTTAACCAGTATCCCAATGCTGACCTAAGCAAATTTGACTTTGAATGAAGTTTCACAAAATCTTAAACTTAATTCTAATGTACATTGGCATAAATCAGCTCATTACAAATATGACATTGAAAATCTTCAAGTTAAGAAAGATCCTAGAATGTTGAAAGATCTTGGTATAAGTAATAAGAAAATAGAAAAACAGCGATTAATGCAATGGCAGCCTGCTTTGTGGAGCTCTTTTGGTACAATAACAGGACTAAATCTGTCTGACAACTCAAAAAACTCTATAAATAACTTTAAAATTTATGTCAATAAATATGATTACTTCATGAGTAAATTTGAACCATTGAACACTGCATAGAAGAACATTAATAATTCAAAATACATTACAAAAGAACAATTTGATTTGTAAAAATTATCCTTATTTTGCTAGTTTATTAGCAGCTTATGTTTTGTCCTACAGAGCTGGAATGAGTCTCAAACACATTACCAAAGATCAAACAAAGACTATTACAAGTATAGCTAGATATTACTTCTATAATCATATGAAACGATTTTTTAAGGTATCCAGAAAAATTAGATTCCTATGTTGATGATGACATCATCAAACTTGTACAAAAAAATATCCCTACAAAAAAGATCTGGGTGGACAAATTACTACACACTAGAGAAGCTTTGAGTGAATTCGTAAGAACTCATGCTAGATCCAAAATTAGGCGGTGGCATTATGTATTTCCAAAACAAAACAGAAGCATGGCGATTTTGGGAATTGGATATCAAGAAGTTGAGTCTATCACAAACAAGTTTGATGACAACTGGAAATCATTAATTAAACAAAAATCGAATGGCTTAACATCCATAGGCCAAAAGCTTCTACAACAAGCCATTGAAAGTTTTGTGTATTCTCTGTTGGGGGCTCAAGCCAAAACAAGATGGAGCATTGTCAACAATGGAGCAAAGTCTACACAGACTCGAGACGTCTTTAGAAAACTAGTACAAGACACGATAGTACAAGATGATCCAACTGTGACAATATCCAACATGAGAAGAGCTATTCAAGATACTATGTTGTTTTAAATATGGTTATTAGTCCTGGGGTGATTTTAATTCCTTCAAATATGATTATTCTAAAGCATCCAATACATGGATTTAATAATACTTTGACTTTGGCAACATCAGATATGGGCGGCCGTCACCACCAAAAACATTGCACAAGTGAAGCGAAACAACGTTATGTAAAATAATTTGTTAAAATAGCAAATCGGTCATTGCGTATGCGTGAAATTGGATAATGTTTATGAGCATGAATAGACAAGACTAGAAATCATCTGATCAAACATGAAATGATTTGGTTTGATAAGAAACAAATTGACGTAATTTGATGTGGCTTATGTATGTACAGCTAAATGACATAACTCGAATAAGAGTAAAGCGACAAACCATTGTAAAATGATTTACCGAGTAGCTAAGTAATTTACTTTGCCACAAAATCAACTATCACATTTTAAACATGCTCAACGTGTTTAGAATAAAACAGAAATAATTCAAAATAATCAGCATAACACAGAAGTTAACTCTACAAACGTGAAATGATCTGGCTGGAGAACAAGTAACATAAAGTGATTCAATCACAACGACTCCAATGTTAAATGATTTATTGTCTTTTGGAAGTGAGTAAATCAACCTGAAAGAGTTCAAACAGTTCAAATCACTTTGACACATTTAAAGATAAGTAGATTTATGCTGAAATGACCCATTCAGTGCTGTAATAGTTACTCATTTTTTGTAGCTAGTTAAAGTTACAGTTACATCATCAGAAAAGTAACTAGTTACTGATACAAGTTACAATTGGAAA
>JAODVM010412077.1:0-10374 GCA_025400095.1 Phenganax marumi
ACGTCAAACCCCTTCCAAAATCAACACCAGTTAAAGACGCCACCACCGACTTGAGACCAATCTCATTAACGCCAGTTATGAGCAGGATTGCTGAGCCCTTTATCAATCAAAGATAGAATTGACCCCAACCAATTCGGTGTAACAAAGAACTCGTGTACCACCGACGCCCTAATGTTTATGGTTCATAACTGGTTTGAAGCTCTTGATGAAACTGGATCATTAGTGCGAGTGTGCTTAATGGACGTTTCCAAAGCATTTGATAAAATCGACCATAGTGTACTTATAAGCAAGTTGAGAAATACGAATATCCATCATGTATTGGTTGATTGGATTATTGCTTTCTTATCTGGTCGCTGTCAGCGTGTGAAAATGGGAGATTTCATTTCTAGTTGGATTAGTATTAAGGCGGGTGTTTCTCAGGGGACTAAACATGGCCCTCTATTGTTTCTAATTATGATTAACACCTTCAAACCAACCAACGAGACTATAAAATTCGTGGATGATTCCTAAATCTTTGAGGTCGTCTTACAGAATATAAGATCTAAGCTCGACCACACATTATCTAAAATCAGCGAGTGAGTCGAGCGTAATCATATGGAATTAAATGGGAAGAAAACAAAAGAATTAAGAATTACATTTTCTCATCACTATTTTGACTTTGGTAATCAGTTAATGATTGATAGTGAACCAGTTAGGGTTGTCAAAAAGGCTAAACTTTTGGGTATTATCATCTCAGAAGAATTAAAATGGAACAATCACATCCACGATATTTGCTCTAAAGCTAATAAGCGCTTACATTTTCTGAGAATTCTATAACGTGCAGGTTTTGATGCTGGTGACCTAGTGAGTGTTGTTATATTCGACCAGTATTGCAATATGCCTGCCTTATATAGCATTCTTGTATTCCTGAATATCTGGCCGATCAGGTGGAATCAGTCCAAAAACGAGCCCTTTGTATCGTTTGCAAGAATTTGTCTTATTCAGAAAACTTGGAGTCTGTTGCCCTGAAGACACTGAAAGATAGAAGAGAATCACCTTGTCGCAAATATTTCAATCGTATAAATAGGTCAAGTACTCGACTTTTTAAGCTTCTACCATCTAATAATCAACATCAGTACAGTCTGTGCAATTGTCGTTTGCCGTCATTTACTGCTAAAACCGAACATTTTAGAAATAGTTTTATTCCTTACGCAGTTAGAACGTATTCGTAGTTGTTAGGTTGATTTATAGTTTCATAGTTGTGTATAACTTAGTTTGAATTATTTATTGTAATATAGATATAAATAGTATCCTAATGTTTATAAACGTGTAACTCAATCTTTGATTGCAAAACGTTTAGCTCAATAAAATCAAATCAAACCTAGATCAAACTATGTCTGATGTCACTTCCGCTACTATATGTGGGGGCTAACCTACTCTTGCTTATCTAAACTTTGAAAGTGAAGTACTGATAAATGACATTTCCTATGACGATATATATAAAGCCTGGAAAGAGAAACCAAGAGCACTATCGCTTTGATTGGACGTGGCGTATAGTGCAGAATAGCTGAACGTTTTCAAGCTTCGTTATTTAGTTTTGCATTATTTTTGTTTTGGTTTAGTTCACTAAAAGCTTGAAAGTTGATTTTCTATGTTTGCATTAAGGTTTTAAGAAGAAAGAGATCCAATATTCTTTGCGTTTTCGAAGCGTTACCAACATTTCAAAGCCGCGGCCCAAAACTAGCACAAAAACATCCCTTCTCCTAAATTGTTTAGCTAAATTTCTGCTAAATTTTTTAGCAGTGCTCTCTTAAAAATTGAGGGCCAGCTACGGGCTTGGCTAGAGCTTTTCGTGGTCCCATTTCATATTTCCCGGAGTGGGATTCCTGCTCAGTATCTATTCTGTGGTAACTACTGAGGCCAGAATGCTTTGCAAGCTTTGTGAAAAATTACTCCAGCATGCTGGCAGAGCATGTTGGTCTTAGTAGTTAAATATGCTATGAAACGTCGAAATGGGTAAGGTCTAGTTATTAAATAATATCTATATTAACGCAGCCCAGTCATATACTCTTCAAGTTGCACAATAATTATTTTGGTGTATAATAAACAATTACTGGATGAGGCTGAGCATGATGTCAAGAATTCTTCAGACTGAGGGTCAATGTTAGCTGCCGACGTAAAGCTGAGGCGGATAACATTGACCGAGGTCTCATGCAAAGCGGATTCCAATACTTGTTTTATTATACAATTAAAGACATCAGAAACGTATAAAACGATTAAACGAAGTTTATTAATGTTTATTTTATTTTCGCCCGCTTTCAGGTTCGAGTTGTTGGCCGCACTAGAGCCTGGGCACGACAGAGTCCAATAACTGTGTTTTGGATGCAAGTTCGATCCAAAACAAACAATTATGGGACGGTGAGCACGTCAGTAGCTGAAATTACGTAATACCTACCGAATGTTAAGAATTAGTAGGTTCTTTATGACCAATCACGAACGAGAGAACATACTAAATGTATAACAACATAAATGAACGGAGGCTTGGAAGCATTGTTATTTGCGCGTCAGTTTCTTTCCCCTTCCGCAAACGTTTACACGGCCAGTACAAATTTGAGCACAACCACAAAAATATCACCACTTGATGCAATACATTGTAGGAGCAAACTACTTCGAAAGTTTACTGCATTAACGCTGTAAGTGTGAAAAGTGGAGAAAACGTTCTCCGTCTAGAGAAAACAATCATTTGATTGCTATTCTTAACATGCTGGTATAATTATTGTGTTGTTCCTGGCTGGAGCGCAACCAAGCAATACGAAAAAAGAAATTGTTGCGAAAAAAGATTTATTTCCCAGACAGGTAAATTTGGCTTGCAGCTGACTTTGTCTGCGCCTTCTTGTTCGATTGTTTGAATTGTTTTGTTAGTTCATCAGATTTCAGTGGAAACAGAAATTTAGCGAAGTACAGTTCAATGTTTGTTTTGAATTTAAACTATGAAGTTAAAACGACCCCCACTCAATGCGCCCTGTCCCATCAAAAAAATATAAAACAAACATGGCTGAAATAGAAATAGGACTGGTCAAAAATTGAAAGGCTGAGTTCATAATATCAACAGACTAACCAGCTCATTGTTCTTTGGGTTTAAACAGAATTTATAGAGGTTATTCCCTGGGTTGAACCATGGTTCAACTAAACTATGTAAATGATCGCGGCGGTGACGAATGCAGTAACGAATACTTGTGTCGTGATTTTTTGTCAGCTTCACTTTTTTCTCGATCCGCTTGGAAGTGAGTTCTGCTCGCTCTGAGGTCCAATTTGAGCAACTTGATAGGCCTACTTATTCATTTCCCTGATGATATAAATCGTGATCGTTCTAGAGATGTGGTCTAAGGGATCTAGGGGTAAGTGGGAGGTGAACGTAGTCGTATACAAGCTATTTAATTAGCTAATTTGAAAATTATTTTCATTCCTTTTGGTTGTAATTTCTTCAGTTCTTGATCTATCATGAGTTCACGACTAGTCAAGCCAATGAGAGCTTGAGTTATTATGCAAACTGCCTTCTGAATACTGAGGTCAAACGAGAAAGTTGAAGTCTCTGAGCGAGCATTACAGGAAGCAATACTAGTTCACTATGTCATATTTACGATGTCTTGTAAATACGAGACTGTTCGGTCAGATATGACCAAAGGCGATTAAAAGCGTCGACAGTAAAGTACCTTTATTCTGCTTTGAAAGGCAATGTTCAGTCTTTGCGCCAGATTGAGGCGAACAGTTACGTGTCGAAGACGCTCTCGAAGGTAACAATAAAGCTTGTGCAGCGATATTGTAGAACGTTATGTCTATATACGCTAGTTTCTAGTGTTATTGAAGTGTAATCAAGTGTCACTTCATATATTTTGAGGTGTAATGTTAGAGCTTCCGAACGGCGAAATTTGAAAAGCATTTTATTTAGAATCTTTGTAAAAATTTGCATATCTCTGCACTCGGTTCAAAGGTTATTTACTTCATACGATGAAAAATTAGCAATTCAATTCATGGAGTTTGATTGAAGCCCGTCCACTACGCGAATTTTTTCGAGCGAAAAATAAATCTAGCAACCTGATTCGCTAGCAAAATAATTTGCCGCAAAAAAGTGCAAAGCCAGCTAATCACGCTGCTAGGGTTATTATTCGCAAGAAAAAATTCGCGTAGTGGAGAACGGACCTAATTTATTGATACGAATCGCTTTATAAAAGATTTGTCCACGGAACAGACTTACCCATTGGTTATCCTATCCACCTTTCGAACAACCGGCCCCAGAAATTTACATGGCGTTCAACATGTATACGCAGAGCGCACTGATCTTTAGACACTGCTATGCAGGTTTTAATTTCAAATATTTTAGCAAAAGTGCGTAAAAAGAGTGTGTAAAAGACGAATAAATAATTTCTATTACCGAACAGTGTAAAGTTAAATCTGTACTTCTGAGGCCGGTTGTACGAAGCCCGTTTAGCTTAAACGGTGGATAAGCCAGAATTTAAAAACTTTTCCTCGCATCTTGTAAATATATTGAATCCAGTCTTATGTGCTGAACTGTTGGTTAGATACATAACTATTTCATTTAGCTAAAAAAACCCTTTAGTTTGGCTGTGCAAGGAGTATATAAACATACTTCTATTTTTGAGCTTATACACCGTTTAAGCTAAACGAGCTATGTACAACCGGCCCCTGAAATATAAAATAGCGGCAAATTCAACAGTACATCCATCTAACCCACCTACAAGTATGATTACCTGTACATCTTGGCTTTCCAAGCATCAACATTTCTGTCACGAAAGTTCTGAATATCAGTACATAAATTTCGAAAGCACTCTTCACGAAGGAGTCTGAAATTGATTCCCAAATACTCATCTGTGGACTCATACGGTTTGTCACGTCTCACTGCATCAAGGCAGTCAACATCAAATGCTAAAAAGTTAACGTCATGTATACATTTATCAGCTATTGTTAATTCAGAATATCCTACTTTGGCAAATATAACACTAACAATCTATCAAAAAACTGTTTGTATTTTCTTCGTAGTTGCATAAATTTGCCAAAAATGTTTCCAAAGACCTCAAACGCGGAATTCTTATTAACGTTACGTTTGCTATTTCCTGAAGCTTGTTTTAATCGTGTTGTAATCGTTGTAAATTATTGAGAAAAAGGTATCGATTTCGGTCTACTAAGTACAAAGAAGGACAACATTTGCAAACATCAAATGGGTCGGCATATTCTGACTTTTGAAAGCTGACCACCAGCAAACTAGTTGCAAGTTTACTAATTCATTATGCTCATTCAACCTATGGCACGGGATGTCGTTTTTTCTATCTGGATCATTATTTAGTTTACTTTAAGTCAGAAGGTTGAAACGATTCAGTTTACCTGTCAAAACTTCCTTGTCTGTTGGTATAGTAGGTATTTCACTCCATTTACGGTTGGTTGTATCCACGTCTTGACATCCTGGTACACACTTCGCAAGTTTATTTCCAAGATTTACTAAAAATTGCACACCCTTACATTTCGGATGACCTTCATCATTCCTTGATGTGGAACTGCTTGTGTGCAAGGCGATAGCTAATTTTTCAGCAACTTTTAATATGCTGTTGGCAGCTTGCGGTACATGCCCAATCATTGATTCCAGCAAAGACTTTATATCTTCGCAATCGCCGCTAAAACCGCAAAAGAAGTTTTATACGAAAACTTAGCACGCTACATTATGTTGGTAACTCAGTGGTATAGCTAGGAACTTAGATACATCATACTATTTAGGTAACTCAGTGGTTTCCCGGATGTTTCGGTATGTACAATGGCAAAATGTTGTTCAAGAAGAGAGCGAGCACGAGAGAAAAAAAAACTACCAAGAAAGACTGAAGAATTTGCCAGAAAACAAAGAAACAAAGTATGGTCGCATGAAAAGAGCAAGTAACTACAGCAGCAGTTAAATTTTAAACTTAGTGTCGTCTTCGATGAGTGACCTCCCTAGCGTTTAGCTGCGACTGGAAGTTTTTCTGGAGCGTTGTATTACAATCTCACCGGCAGTTTTTGGTTTTGATTAGCGAAAATACTTCTGGAAACAATGGCTTAACAGGAAGCCATTTAGAAAATATGAAAAGTCGCTTTAGTCCCCTCATCGATGACTGAAAAATTTTAGATTATATTATCTCATGGTTTTCCTTCCTGACTTTATATTGGACGAAAGTCCCGTCAGACAAGTTTCCTGTGGTAGACGAAAATCCGTCCTTTAATACATATTCAGGAAATTATGTGTTTTAATTTTTACACTAGCAAATCTCACGGCGAATTTTCCCCACACTTTGAAAGATGAGACAGAGCGATTTACTGAACGAGCATAAAAATGCTACTTTGCTGCAACTGTTCGCCATTCACGTCAGGCTACCTGCACTATTACGTCCTTCAGCATGAAAAAAGTCAATCGGCACGTACAAATACTGGAGATAGTCTTTTTATATGTTTGCGTGTAAAGTTTTGTTGAATTAGAAAGAAAACGTAGGAAATCTTGCAGTGTCCACTTTGTATCTCTTTATTTAATTAGGCAAAGACCAAATGTGGTAAATCAGCTGACCCGATGACTTTGTGAAAACTGAAAAACAATAACTTCTTAATTCAAACGGCAGAAAGCATAATTTTTTTGTTCACTCTGAGTGTAAAATCCGCCAGTTGAGCGGGTCGGCATCCTGATATACCAGTCCACAAAACGAAGGAATTTCATTGGCAAAAAAACCTGAATAGCGGGCCGCAATAACGGGAGCTTACACACCAGTGGTATAAGGAACAAGGCTGTGTTGATCTATGCGTACTTACAGGCATAACAGCACATTTTGCTCTAAAATGAGCACAATCCCATATTCGTCTCACTCTATTTATCTTCCACTTGAGCTCAATTAAATTAACAGAAGTCCGAACAAAATTAAATGAATTAAGAAATGATGACGTCATGGGCAGTGCTAAGTGCACCGCTTGCACCGCCCGCTCCCAAAATCCCTCTTCCCAATACTACTCATACTATACTATACGCTACTAGCAACTCTTACCTTGTCAAATCGCTTGCTTCAATAAACGATGGGAGAGCATTGGTAAAAAACAAAGATGATGAAAGGTCTTCTAAAAATGTTTGACACAAAACCGAACTATCTTTGGACAATGCTCGTGATAATAAAAAACACAATCTCCAAAAACTGTCTCCACATTGGACGTCTTCGAACAGCTGTTTGTCATTTTTGATATGGTTCCAGATTCCTTGGCATCTGTAGTGCAAAAAAACACAAAACAATGTAAACAATAATGTATACCGTGACATTTTGTCCTATCTTGTACCCAGTGCGTGTGTCAGAGAATCGGAGGCTTTGCCGGTACGAAATTGAATTCTGGCGACTACCGTATCTACCAAATTATTAGAACCGTGTTTATTTCTCCATACTCAACGATAGCAGTTTGTGTCTTATCCGATACAACTTCATCTAAAATATTTGGTCCAGTGGTGCAGGGATTTATCAATATGCTTGAACGTACAAATGCATGCGTGGTACACAAAGTATTGATTAGAAATTAAACAGTATGCATTAGCCTTTGGCATTGCTCTCGCAATTTCGCCACTAATGGGAACGAAAAGTCAGTTTTTTAGCTTTTTGCGCTGTAATTTTTATTTTTTAATGATGTTGCTTGGTTGACTGAAGAGATCAAGATTCAAACTGTTTTGCTCCAACAATTCAAAAAATGCCAACAGCCGGCATCCGCAGAGTAAATCATCGGATTCATGTGGGCACACATTCAACTTTACCGTCTTGAATACATAGATATGTTGCACTAAGACAAAGAGTAGAATGATGAAAACACATTCACAAAATCTTTGTAAATGCACGACAATCGATATTCTGGTGTAATCAGTTGCAAGTGTTAGGTCTATGCCGGATCTTTGGAACCTCAAAGAATACAAATTTTTCCCGCAGCATCATGTCTGAGCGGCTTTATTACTATTTATTTAACAACTTTATTAGATTTATAGTCTAAGTGGCTAGGGTGCAAACGGAACCCTAAGACCCATGCGAGGCACTCCCCCATATATAACGGTGTATGTGAGAACAAAACATTCACACACATGCAAACACATACCAACTGCCTAACTTTACAATGCATGCCGTTCGCACGTGCAAAAATTTTGATGACCCCCTCCCCTTGCCAATGTCTCCCTGTATCGGGGGACACTGACTCGAGTCTAAGGCGAGTGTTTGTATCTGCCCCATATTTACGGACACGAGTACTGTAAGAGGGCGATTCCATTGGCGAGTTGCCTCAGGAATCCATTACCTAGCAAAGAAGTTGTCCCGCTTAGCTAGGACTCTCTCGTAGCTTGCCGAGTTACCCTCTTGGGTGGGATGAAAATTCACAAATAATCGTGCTCTGCCAGTTTACCCGGCAAAGTTGGACAATGACTTTATTAACTCGAACTCGAAAATTAAGGAGTGGGAAATTGCACCAAAAAGCAAAAAATGCTTTGAAAAAAAAAACTTGCGAAAGTCTAAACGAACGAAAAAGAGGGAAGTTACTTGTAAGAAGACTGCTAAAGCGTTACGAGTTGGTTGAAAAGGATGATTAGAATCAAGAAAACGAGCCTGTAGTTCGAGCCCATGCAGAATAAGCCTTGGCTATGGAACAGGAAAGCAACTACATGCAGAGAAGGCTTTACTATAGAGATAAACAATGAAGGTAACAATGAATGAAATATTTCATATTAAAGCAAAGTTACAAGGTTCTTGCAGTTTTGCATGGCGAGTACAACAATATAAGTATTAGTTTGAGGGTACACCACGAATATTTATTAACGCAAAGCTTACGATGCGTTAACCCGAACCTTCATCAGAGCAACTAACTTGAAAACGTCCTTTAATATCACGGTTGTCGTGATCTATTTGCTCGCGCTTTTTAATTGTTTTGATTAAAGCGAGCGTGTGAGACAAGGATCTAACTCAGGAACATTAAAGAGAGCACGTTACGTACTATTTAGTGGCCTTCCCTCTTGGTCTATAGTTTTACGTTTGAATATTTCAATAGACTCTCTCATTTTACGAGAAAGTTAATATTTATCATTCGCCAAAATGGTTGCTAATAAACTGCTAATAATTTGCATAAAACGTTAATCCCTGTTCTTTAAGCAACCCAAGCGTTGTTCAGCTCAGTATAATGCAGTTCGAACTTCTGAAACCTGGTTTTCATATCTCGTAATTTATCGGCAATGACTCCTGATCCATTGTTGTTGATCAATGAAGCAGAATATATATTCTAATAGACAAAGGACTTAAAGCATCAATGACCATTACGATGAATTGCGATAGGCTACATGAAAACCAGCCGTAACTGCTGCTGTAGCGTTATTTTTGTGTCTCCGCCCGGGGTGGAGACACTATGTTACATTGAAAATTTCATAAGCGTTGTTAACCTTCGGGAATCGCGGGAATTCTACACTACCCGACAGTTCCACGATCTTATTGTTCGTCAAACTTTCGGAAACTCGTACGCAATTTAAATTAACATACTATCATTATATTTTGTGCAGTTGAAAACATTTGTTCACTCTAGTTTTTCGTAAATTATGGCCTTGTGCTTTAGTCTGTATCATAATCAGTGATCGTAATACATGTAATACATACAACAGTCGACGTCTGCGCGTGAGTTCATGGATTGAGCAATTTGTTCGCTATTTAATCGGACTTTACTGGATTTTGATACCTTCACGACTGGATTTTTCACTGCTTTATGACTACTGTCAGAGATAAGGCATTTAAGAGGAGATTTTTTACAGAT
Organism: Phenganax marumi; assembly: GCA_025400095.1. Taxonomy (NCBI): domain Eukaryota; kingdom Metazoa; phylum Cnidaria; class Anthozoa; order Malacalcyonacea; family Clavulariidae; genus Phenganax; species Phenganax marumi. Next base: position 9,817 of record JAODVM010412077.1, read on the forward strand.
TCACGTATCTGGCGCTCAAAAGCAGAAGGAATTGATGCTCGAATACGTCACTTGCAAAAAGTAAATATGGTGGCCACCTTCTCTGGATTGAAGAATTTGTTCGCTATTTAATTGGACTTTGGTGGATTTTTCTACCTCACAACTGTACTTTTTTTACCTTGATGACTGTTGTCAGAAATAAGAAATTCAGAAGTTTTTGTTCATGCGCACTCTTTCAATTATTACATTTCGCCTGGGAGCTTTATATGGCCATTGTATGACAGACAGTTGTGCTAAAAATAATTTGGATATATAGAAACAGTACCATAAAATACATTATCACATCATTTAACCTGGGAGCCTTGCTCTGGTTTGTTCATATGGCATTCTACTTGCAATTCATATCATATTTGATTTGCCTTTCAAACACTAGCCCAGACAACATTGTATTTGTTTTTGAAGTGAATTCCAGCATAAGTAAAGCAATAACTTTTAAAAGGAAAAAATGAAACTATGAAATGTCAGTTTGCATTCCAGCTAAGAATTGTAGAGTATATATCACAACTTAATATAATAGGT
>JAODVM010412088.1:0-10373 GCA_025400095.1 Phenganax marumi
GCATAAAGTCGCTCGCCTTCGGCTCGCGTCTTTATACACCGATAAAGCCCTCTCACTCGGTTTGTATATTACTTAAAATTCGTCAAAGGTCATCTATAATCATCCATAAATTTACTCAAAATCATCTACAAGTCATCTATTAAGCATTTACAAGTACATTTACAGTAAGATCAAGTCACCAATGAAGATTGTTCAAGTAAATTAAAGCCACCTGTTGACAACCTGTTATGCAAATTTATGCAACCATATCAGGTTTTTCTTTAACCTCAGTTTTTACTAAAACAGTTAAATAAGATTTGTTATGGCTAATCACCTTATCATATCTTCTAATATGAAAATTACACATTTTTACAGTTTCAGAATCCGATACGTAATCTGTGAGATAAGATTCAAGATTTAGCAGGAATAGTTGACAACTACTAAACATTTTCTTCAAAGGTGCCAAATCGATGATTGCTACAATTCTTTTTCCGATGTTATCGTCCTTTAATAAAGCATTATAGAGATTAAATTAAAGACAGATCTTTAAGACCTCTTTCTTTATCAAATATATGTTTGAGAAAATTATTTTTGTTTTTTCGTTGAATTCCTGGCAACTAAACACAAAAATATTTGGGCGGATATCCTCTATGACCTGTTCGAATTCTATAACTCGATGAAAAGCTGGAGTACGAAATATTCTATATGTAAGAATTTTTTGGGGGGGCAACGACTGAGTCGTTGTCGTTGGATTGAATTTCTAGTTGTTTTTCATATCCGTAGTTTAACGCGATTTAATTAGAGAATATATTTAATGATGAGTAGCCCGCATATTAACATGGCACCTATAACACGGTGGAAGTTTCCTGAACTTTTGCAGGTTTCATAGGCTTATAACTGTCTGGAGTTTTGAGTTTAAATTTGCCTGAAATTGTAGGTTTGGGGGAAATTTTAGTTTTAACAGGTTTGTGATTAACGTTGTCATTTTCAACAAACTTCATCTCCACCGTAGCTGTGGTTAAATTGTTGAATTCTTTGATCGGATGTTTGAGAATAATCATATCCTATGGAATCAACATAACTCCTGGGCTAACGACCATGTTAAAAACGACGTGAGTATCTTGAATAGCTTCCTGCATATTAGAAATCGTCACTGTAGGGTCGTCTTGAATAGTCGTGTCTTGAACCATTTTATGAAAAACGTCTTGCGTTTGTGTTGATTTAGCTTCTTTATTAACGATACTCCAAGCGTGTTTCCTTGAGCTCCTAAAACGGCGTACACGTGACTTTCGATAGCTTGCTGTAACAGTTTTTGTCCAAATCCGTAATACACCAAACTTTTTCTTAGTGAATGATTTCTAGTCGTCAACGGACTTATTGATGGTGGAGTCGATTTCTTGATATCCAATTCCCAACATCCCAAATCTTTTATTATTCTTAAGGAAAACATAGTGAGGATTCCTAATTTTTGTATCATCGTAGGTCTTTTTAAAATAACTCAAAGCTTTTAGAGTATGTGTGAACTCATCCACCCAATTATCCTTCGAGGGAATACTCTTGCGAACGATTTTAATGACAAAATCATCAACGTAAGAGTCTAATTTCTCCGGATTTCTTCAAAATCGTTTCATGTGATCGTAGAAATAATACCCAACGATGCTCATAATGATTTTAGGCTGGAGCGAATTCTCGATATCTTCTGTACTCTGCCCCCCAAATAACTCAGTACGTAAGCCACTAATAAACTAGCAAAATAAGGATCGTTTTTATTGTCAAATTCAACTCTCGTGATGTCTTTGGAGTCGTTTGCCTTTTCCAGGAGGTTTCGAGCGGTTTTAAGTTACATATGAAGGAATCATATTCGTTGATGTAAACTTCAAACCCGTTGATGTTAAGTTGAACATCGTTGTTTAAAATGGGTCCTTGAACGGTTTCATTAGGTGCCCACAACTCCGCGTCCAAAAATATTTCAATGTTTTTGATTTCATAGTAATCGATTGATAGTGTGTTAGTCCTAGATATTTATTCCATTCTGGATTTGTTTTAAATGCATAAGTTCCGATTTCATTTCTACATTTCTTACTCCCTTTGAAATAAACATGCGAGGTTAGTTTAAATTCTTTTGAAACTACACATGCAAAATCAAACTTGCTAAGGTTCGCACTTGGATATTTCTTTTAAAAACTCCTGAATTGCGAGGTCTTTCGGCCACGACTTGAACAACTCCATGGCTTTATCGTAGTTTTTTCCATGATATTGTTTGAGATAGGAGTCTAAGCGAGAATCTAGTTTTCCACTGGAAGTTTCCATTAATTTGAGAACAAAATTCAGTTTTGCCGGTGGAGTTATTTTCACTTAAATAAATGAACAAAGTAACCGTATTTATTAAGGCATCCCCCAAAAAACTTCATCTAGACTCTACCACAGAAGCAACGCCAGACTCAAGAATGTTTCTAAAAACAGCTACGATCTTCTGGAATTATACAAACATCACCACAAAGAACAACAACTACATCTTCGATGGAGCAGAAAAGATTAGATTCGAAGAATGTTATTGGACTTGCAACGATATTAAAGAAAAGTATCTAAAGAAAAAATTCCACCAAAGGTCAAAAAAGTTCCGCGATTACAAGTCGTCTAATTAGCTACGTAGCGTGCTCTCTTCAATGTTCTCCAGTTAGATGTTTGTCTCGCAGGCGTGCTTTAATTAAAACAATTAAAAAGCGCGAGCAAACATTTCACAACAGTTGTGATATAAAAAGGACGTCTGAATTTTTTCTAGTTAGTTGCACTGACGAAGGTCCGTGTTAACGGAACCGAAAGCTTTGCAATAATAATGAATATGCGTGGTGTATCCACAAACTGATGCTTATATTGCTTATATTATAAATTCAGTTTGTCGATCCTTATATTTTAGTTTTTCTTCTATCATTGTTGGTTTTGCAAAATATTCATTTTTAGATGAGGAGCCAGAAGTTCTTCCTCTTACAGTTTCGTCGTCTTTTATTATTTTACACTCTGGTTTTAGTATTTTCCAAAAAATTGGTTTTTTTTACATTTTTATTTTCTTTTCATGCTTCAGATATATTTCGTTTTGGTCTTTTTAACGCTTCCTCAAGATTAACTTTAAATTTTGGTTTTTGTTCATCTTCCGATTTTCTTTGGGGCGTCGCGATTTTTGCTATTAATGGATATTTTACATAAATACTTTTGTAAGTTTTCTTGTTATTTATAATTATTGTAGTTTTGATTAGACATTTTTCTCTTATATATATATTTATGCTGATTTTTTTTGTTGTAAGTTTACGGACCTACCATGCATATTAGGGGCAATCCCGTTTAACATCATCAGCAGTTTGCATTTTTACTGACATCAGCAATTTATTCAAATGATAGGATTTGAAGCCGATTTGAAGCACAAAATTGATTTGAAGCGCAAAATATTGGCGTCAGCATTAGGCAAATGAGATCATTCGATTGCGCCAGAATCTGCCAGTAGCATACTACTACGACACTTTTTCCTTTCATAGCTATTTTGGTTTATCACACGAAAAATCTCGATGGCATGCAGCTTTGTATGTGTCACAGAACAGACAAAAGCTAAATGGAATCTATTTGTGGAGTCTCAGCCCAAATATTCTCTCACTAGAATTGAAGAATAAAATGTTTCTCTTAACCAAATGAAAATCAGAATTATACAAAACTTGTTTCTGGAAAACGATACATCTTTAGCGCTTTCAGTGTGCAATCACCAAATAACGATTTGTGGGAAAAACCTCTGCTACAACTGTCCTGCTACAATTGTTCAGTTGTTACTTTCAATCAGTGGTCAATGCAAAGTGTAATTCAAAGAAGTCACTGCATATTTATCTGACAATGCAGTCTAAGTTCTTTGGCGTAGTCTTTGTCTAAAAAGTTTCGAACATTGAAGTACTAAATATAAATTGTTTCCGCAAGTTTATGAAGACCGACGTTCAACTTTGACCTGAATTAGGAGTATTATTATTAATAATATGTTCCCCAAAAGGTGTTATAGCCAACTGCAGAAACTGAAGCTAACTAAAAAATCATGTTTTTCGTTAAGCTGGGTTATGATCGCGACTATCAAGTGGAAAGGGCGAGAAATGTTGCCGCTAAAATCACAGCAGTTCGTGCTTTTATACAGCGTCCTGACGTCGATGCTATCGTGATTCACAGTGAGGATATAATAAAAAAACCAGGAGTAGAGCTGAAGAGACTTTGCGAGTTTTTATCTGTTCCGTGTCACGATGACTATATCAAAGATTGCTCAAATCTAGTAAATGCGGCTCCTTCAAATACGAGACATACTATCAAGTGGCACCATGACGCAAAAAACATCATCATTAAACTAATCGAAGAAGAAGCAATATTGAAAAGATATAGCTTTGATAATTAACTTAAGGCAGCTGGTGTTTTTTAAATCTTAGGCTATATATTTTCTGAAGTTACTCTTCAAGGATTTGATCAACAAAACGTTTTTAACTTTCGCATTTATACCTGTAAGTAATTTTGATTTTGCATAATCATATATTTTTAATGTAATAAACTCATTTCAGTGAAAAACGCTCCCACAAGACGTTGTTTGTGGCATCGTACGTAAGTTAAAACCGAATTATAAAGTAAGCACTTTTTATTTTCACTACAAGGTCACAAAAATACCATTAACTTAACTTTATTAAATAACATAAGCAAAGCTCTATAAGTATGAACGCCTAATGTACTACAGACTACAAGAATGATGGAATAAATAAATGATCACAATCGATCGTCTGGCCTTGTAACCAAAAGACATTGTACCATGTTGTTTAGCTTAGGTATTTCACGGCGGAGACTCTATTTTACTCGGCTATTAGGAACCGTAGTAACCATGCGGAGAAGGATGAGGTTACGAAGATGTTTTGACCTATCCCTGGAACGATTGTCTCTATTTTTCCTAGCCATTTTTATTCATGATCGAATCAAGCCAGAATGAAGCCATTTTCGAGCAAAACGGCGGACACCACACATGAAGTATACCATAAGAAAATGATGGGTTTGAGAAATGGAAATTTTGTGAAAAATTGCTTTTGAACGCGAAAATACTAACTGAATGACTCAAACCTTGCTTTCAGGATAGTCCATGGAGCGGTTTTTTTAAATGATCTGAAGCAAAGAATTGTTGGCTGTAAACTGAATTATCAAGATCTTTGAACGTTTTTAGACGTTCTTACATAAAATGTGGGCCAACTCTTTAGCGCATATTTTGGAAAATGTAAGGAAATTACGCATTTTTCTGCCTTATTTTATCCTTATATAATGCTTTTAATCCAAATTCTCAAATTCGCTAAATAAATGTAGAAGTACGTTTCTTGAAGTTTTGCATGGTGAAAACAATAAGATATAAGTTTGAGGGTACACCACGTGTATTTATTGTTGCAATAATAAATACATGTGTTGTACTCTCAAACTTGTATCTTAAATCTAGAAGTGTAAACATATACACGAAGGCACGAGATTGTAATTTTCCCATATTACGAAACAATGGCAAACACTTGCCCTCCGACAAATGAAGCACAACAAAAACAAACGGTCCCTTTTAAAAATAATCACTAGCTGTAGGAGAAGTGCACTTGTGTATTGATAGCAATTAAAATTGGCATAAAAGTACTATTCACTTTGATATGCACAAATTAAATGTATTTCATTACAAGCGCGATGAAATGATGCCTCCATATTTGGCATAAAAGGGTCCCCAACTTCCATATGTGGAAAGAACGTGTCCCCACATTCTTAGCAATGATTCTAGCGATTAACATGAATGTTTTGAAAAGAGTTCGCGTTGGAAAATGAAGACATGCTGGAAAAATAGTACCTATACCCAGTCTTTCCATACCGCTCTTACTTTGTATTAATTGCTTAATTTTCTGATAGCAAGACATCGTATGAACAAATAATAATAATTATGCAATTCTTTCTACATTGCTTTTACTACTGTCGTAGTAGTTACGAAATTATCTCACTACGCATCATCGTATCACCATCAAACCATTCAAGACAAGTTCTGTTCAGAAATGGACGGGTATCCTATAATCGCTCCTTTTTGACTTCATCCAACATTCTCAAATTCACCGAACCTGTTGAATTTGCAGAAATGCAGCACCGAACCACATTTTAGATCATATAATATAACCCAGAAATATAAACAGCAGATATGCTATGATGCGCCGAACATTTCTCTACTGCATTGAAGTTTAATTTATTCGCACTGTTAGCTTAAACGGTTGATAAGTTGGAATTCAAAAACACCCCCGTGTATCTTCTGAATCTTTCAAATCGACTATTGATGCAGTAAAACATTGGGTATATACACATGATTGCAGTCAGTAAAAACCTTTCGATTTCGTTGGTCAAGGATACATAATGATCTTATCCACCGTTTCCGCTTAGTGTTCTCCGAGCAACCGGCTCCGGGAGTTCATTTTGTCAGCCTAGGTAGATGAGCTAAAATTACATTTGCACAAATGCAACTAGAATGCAGGCTGCGTGTGCTGTACTGTCTATTAGCTTGTAGCTATTTTGCTTAGACCTCTTGAAATAAAATCTTCATTCCACTGCACGTTTTAATGCCAAAATAATGTCAAACACATTTTTGTATTGAACTTAGAAAGTACAAACAAGAATACGAAAGTATACTTTCTTATTGTTTGAAAGCATGACGCGGAACGTCATGCTTAGATGAGGTAATGTAAGAGAATATATAAGCAAGGCTATAACACAACAATAGCGTTCACTTCGTCGGCAGCAGAACCCACAATATACTGTGCCTAGTTTTATCAGCTGTGGGGGATGGATAAAACAAGTTATGTTTATGGAGGGGGCTATGTTACATACGGTATTAAGGCCTAGGTCAAACGTCGCTCTTCTCGTGCGCCGAACCTAATGCAAATGACCTAAAGTCTTTGTCTGAGCTCATTTGCATTAGGTTCGGCGCATGAAAAGAGCGACGTTTGACCTAGACCTAATACATTTTGTTTGATTATTCTTCTCTTTTGGCTGCGCCGAAGGCAGTCAGGAAGCTTATAAAAAAACCAACGACATCTGCTTTACGTCCAGGTGCAGAGGCCATTGGAGCAAGGAATGCAGTGCTGCTACAGCAGATAACAAGGGGGTGCCGCCCCAATAGCTCATACTTTGAAAAATCCAGCTCCAGTCATCCAAGACTCAACGCAGAGCAGAATGGAAAATGAAGAAAGTGACTTATCGCAGGATGAAAACAGTGTGTTGGAGGTACAGTTTAAGCAGAAAGGTGAATTCAGCCTCGGTGCGGAGGCTGTTGTTCATGTTCAACATTCTAAGGTTTGCCAAGTAAAGGGTAGACTTAAGCAACATATACAAGTTTGGGAAAAGATTGAAGCTCCAGAATACATATTAAGCACGTTTCGCGAGGGGTATAAAATACCGTTCAAAGTTGAACCTCCATACTCAGTGCAGGGGAGCAACAAATCGGCATACTTACACCAAGGATTTGTCGCAATTGAGGAATTACTAGAGGGAAATAGACTGAATAACTGAAGTTTCATGTAGAGAAAAATAGTCCACTTTCGGTTGCCGTCCAACCTTCGGCGAAGAAAAAAATCATTTTAGATTTTAGATCAGTTAACAGATGTGTTTGGAAAAAGAAAGTAAAATTCGAAGACCATTGAAAGGCTTTACGATATTTCATGACGAATGGGTTCATGACTAAATTTTACTTAAAACGTGGCTATCACCACATAGAAATATTTCTGGAACACCGCAAATATTTGGGATTTTCAAGGACATCCTCTGAAGGCAATCAAAGATTTTCGTGTTTAATGTTTTACCCTTTGGACTGTCTACTGCGCCATATATTTTTACGACATTGTTGCGCCCGTTGATTAAACTTTGGTGCTGCAGGGGATTGCACTCTCTGGTATATCTAGATGATGGTATTAACCTTGAACAATCATACGAGAGAGCCGAATATGCCAGCCATCGTATTAGGGGAGACTTGTACGCGGCGGGGTTTATAGTAGCAGAGGAAAAAAGCGCCTGGGAAGCTACCCAAACGATAGAATGGCTAGGTATTAGCTGGAATGCAAAAGAAGACTACATATCGATCAGTAGCAAACGTGTTAATAAAGCTGGTCAGTTGTTTGAAAATGCTATCAAGGGCCCTGTTGCAACTGCACGTGAGTTGGCAAGGATAGTTGGATCTATCATTTCTATGAGTTCGGTTTTAGGACGACTCACGAGTGTAATGAGCAGGCATTGTCAAATGACAGTAGCAGCAGCAGAAGATTGGGGTACTAAGCACCTTCTAGATCAATATTGCCGTTCTGAAATACGATTCTGGACAGAAAATTTACGAAGAATTAATAGGTAGTATTGTTTTAATCATCCAGCATATTACAAAATAGTTTATGTGGATGCCAGCGAATATGGATGTGGAACCCTTGTAAAGGAGGCACTCGACTTGCTTGATACAAAAAGTTTACACCAGAACAGGCTGAAGCTAGATCTACTCAGCGAGAATTGAATGCCATATTGTATAGCTTAGTGGCTTTTGGCGAAAATGTATACAATTCGCGTATGAAGTGGTTCACGGATAATCAAGCTGCAGCAAAAACAATCGAAGTGGGTAAAATGAAGTTCGATTTGCAAGCTTTAGCATACAAAATCTTTTCACATTGTCTCACTCACAGTATTGATCTTTTCATTGAATGGATTCCGAGAACGCTTAACTCACAAAAGGTAATCCAACTTCAACACGCTATTGTACGTGAATTACTCACTCGATGAGCGAAATTTTTTCACATTCGGAAAGATCAGGCTTTAACTATCGAATGACATGTTTTTAATGCCAAATGGAGAAAAAATGAGCAAATACTAGGCCAATAAAATATGTTGGTCAGAATCGCATATTTTCACCTCAGAGCCCAATTAAAGCAGTGCATAACAAAAGAAAAAACAATTAATCACGAACATGTCACAGCTTACACTGGTTTTACATGTTAAATTCAAAATGTCTGTTAAATTGAAATGTCTCACGAGTTCTTTGCAAACTTCTGGTTTAAAAAAGGTTTGGATGATGAATGTTCGTTGTTCTACCGTTTTCGCCTCATTTTACAATAAGTAAATAGAGAGATTTTTCTCTCGGTTTTGGAATCCAGAATCAATAGGAGTATATGGACACCCTTATTTACGAAAAAGACATTCGTATAGCCCTTATGTAGCCTTTCCATTCCTCTGAACCTATTGTCGATTTTGTGTTTTTTCCATGAATGCAGTAATAGCATCCTCTATAACTCTTATATTCTATAATGTTAGTCGTAAAACGATGCAATAATATTGGCCAAATACGGCTGAAGGCCACGAAGGCACAACTAGCGTCCCTACAGCATTTTCTGTGTTCATATACTCATACACTTCATATATTGGACTGGAGAAAATTGTTTGATTGTGCCACCGGTGAACATTGTTACGCAAATACTCGAGTATATGAACACCACATGCTGCAGGGACGCTAGTTGTGCCTTCGTGGCCTTCAGCCGTATTTTAGCCAATATTATGGCAACGTTATAAGACTAACATTGTAGAATATAAGAGTTATAGAGGATGCAATTGCTGAATTCATGGAAGAAACACAAAATCGACAATAGGTTCAAAGGAATCGAAAGGCTACATAATGGCTATACGAATGTCTTTTTCGTAAATAAGGGTGTGCTAAAAAATGCAAAGTGTGTAATAAAAACCCAACAAAAACAAAAGCAAACGATGGAAATAAAACTGATTATGAAATTCTGTTGAAGGGAAAGAGACATTATTATGAGGCGGGCAATCATTTTCTCAGAATGAGGAGTCAGAGAAGAGCCAATGGGAAGAGAAGTTGTCTGGAAGAACAAATGACAAAATCAATACAGCTGCGGTTTATTCGTTTTAGTTACAAGTATGCTTATTTAGTTAAACTAAATGCTACGTTTAATTATCTTTCAGGCATTATTACGTTCGACAGCTTGGCATTCAATCTCTGTTACTTTAGCGAGAAAACTGATGGTACAATGTTTTAAGCCAAGGGCAGATTCGACCGTCAGAGATATATTAGGGAAGTGGTTTTGTTTTTGCGGTTCGAATCGGTCAACAGAATTTCGAGCAGTTTGCCTGCACTATAGAACACGTGTCTTTATATTTGTCGTTTTTGTTAGGTAAACAGGAAGCAGAAAGGGTATCTATGGCCAGGGGCGGATCCAGACTACGTCGCATACGTCGCACGACGTACAAAAAAAATCCCAAAAGATTGAATTTTTTGTAAATTAGTGATTTATTATTGGCGAAATCAACGCTCTTCGAAACATTATTGCTCAAGAAAACTATTT